>JAODKL010000009.1:2392037-2405948 GCA_026780765.1 Petrocephalus schoutedeni | reverse complement strand
CACTGGATGTTTTCCCTTTTTCGGACCATTCTCTGTAAACCCTAGAGATGGTTGTGCGTGACAATCCCAGAAGATCAAGAGTTTCTGCAATACTCAGACCAGCCCGTCTTGCACCAACAATCATGCCACGTTCAAAGTCACTTAAATCACCTTTCTTCCCCATTCTGTAGCTCGGTTTGAACTGCAGCAGTTCGTCTTGGCCATGTCAACTTGCTTAAATGCATTAAGTTGCCACCATGTGATTGGCTGATCAGTAATTTGCGTCAACAAGCAGTTGGACAGGTGGGCCTAATAAAGTGGCCGGTGAGTGGATGTTGCTCAAGGAATGTACTTGGAGGAATAAAAACTGATTTACCCTACATAGGACATGAAAGCAATTCACTGGACAAAATGTACGGAAGACCTAACTTTGTCCATGGCTTCGGATACTCTCAGTGCCATATGAGTAGGCCTGGTTCACTAATTATTAAAGGATAGAATTGCCATAGCATCAGGTAGCCACATCTATTACTTCACACATGACACTTTCACAAAAGGTGCCAAGAATATTTTTCCCAACATGCCTCTGTCAGGCATATTAAAAGATTAAAACTGATTACAAGTAGGTAGTCAAGTGTCTTAAACATAATTGCACAGGCGGTAAAGATTACATTTGATTTTCATATCTGAACAAGGTTCTCAATGATATTTTCACCAAACGTGACACTGACGTAATTTAGCATAAAAACAATTGTGTTAACTTTCATCAATAAATGGTGTCCAATGACAATGCAAAAAAATGCATCAGGATATTTAACAAAAAACTGGTTGCAGTTCAGTTTCTATTATTGTTTATTCATATTTTAAGACCTGCTTATCCAATGCAAGGTCACAGTATGCCTGGAACTTCTCCCAGAGCACAATATGGGGTGTCCCTTGCATAGGATGCCCATCCATCACAGGACACAGAACACAAAGCAAACTTTAGAGACACCAATGTAGCTGAACTGCATGTCTTTGGATTGCAAGAGTAACGTGAAATTGCAAGCACAAACTAGCTGAGTCAGCAATTTATCCCATAGCACTGGAGCTGTGAGGTCCATAGTTTTACCCATGGCAACATTTATCACCAGCTGAAATTACATGATTTGCTCATAAATCTGGATTATTCAATGATCAGTAGTCAGCAGCATTCAGCATTTAGCAGTTTAAATTGGTTGTAGCATTGTGCCGTGTTTGTTCTTGATAGCGTTGTTGATTGTAGGGTCTGTACTGTTGAAGAGCACAGAATTTGTGGTAACACTTTATAGGAATCTATGAAACACATTATAATTCAACTGTATCACTTTATAGCCATGTTTATTAACCATTATGAATGATCTATGAAGCTGTCATGTATAATACACCATAGATATCTCCGTAGCACACTACAAAGCATCCTTAAGTCTTACACTGACCATTATAATGCATTATAGATGAGCGTTTCATTAGTAAGTATTACAATCAACACTATAATGCCTTATGGCTTTCAATGCTATCAGTGCTGTAATGCTTGATTAATTCTTATACTGATGATTATAATGTATTAGGAAGGTATCTATAATGAATTACAGATGATGCCTTCAAGTAATTTGGTACAGAGTTTGTTTTTTTACATCACAGATGTAAAAGTAAACAGGCAAGCACCTAAATGGGTTTTGCTGGAATGTTTATGTGTAAAGTGTTGGACTTTTTACACACCTTTTAGTGTTTATTACATTTGTTGTACTCTGTGTTGTGTTATTGTTAAGACAGCATCCATAACTCCCTAAATATCTTGCAGGTCCACCTTAAAACTGTCATGCATAGCTTCCCAAAAGAACATTTGCATGACTTATATTTTTGATAATTACATGAACACTTTAATAATGAATCTAGTACCATTTTAATTACATTTAATCAGCCTAGTGTAACCATTAATACTGAGTGTTTTAATCATAGTTTCTCAGGTTCTAAAAATACAAATGATGGTGAGTATTCATGCACTAACATAGTTTCTGTATCACTGCAGAGAGACTGAGATGCTGGATGATATGACCGAAGTGATGAAGAATTCGATGGACTCAGGTGAACTGAAGAAGAGGAAGATGCACACATTAATACTGCCCCAGTTCAAAGGTCTGGATCTCTATCTTGAATCCTTTGGTCTTGGCACCATTTGAGCCTCTGAGATGCAAGGATCCCAGCAGGCCAGATGTATTCAAAGCATCATTCCTACCATTAAGTGCTTTAATTTCCTTTTATACCACATCACATTTGACTTTGTGAATCTGATTGGTCAAAACGATGTCGATAAATTTTCTCTAATTGCACACACAGTGCCAGCAAGCCAATCACAGTAGTAAATCAATGCACTAATACAATCTTTAGTTCTAACTAAGTATGAGTTAGCGTATGACATTATACATTTTTAAATGCACTGCTGCAGTGTCTTGGAACCACGCAAAATTTGGCTGAGCAACAGGCAATTTTGAATAACACCTGACTTACAGTCTTAGTAACAGATGGTTTTCAGATTAACGATGGTAGCTTTGGTTCACGCAGGCGACCACCCTCTGTGCATTGGGTGGTTCTTTTTTATCACAGCAGTGCATTTAGAAATATACAAAGCATGGTTGCAGTGGTTAAGAACCACCTGATGCACAGAGGGTGCTCGCCTCCGCAGAACCAAGCTACCGTCGTTAATTCGAAAATCGTCCGTTGCTAAGACTGTAAGTCAGTTGATATACAAAATTGCCCGTTGCCAAGCAACATTTTTCAAAAATGGAAAAGATGAGTAATTTTATGAATTCTATAATACAATAATATCAGATCAATACTGAAAGAGCATACTGGATGTGTATTTTTTTCCTGTACAGACACTTCTCTTCCAAGAATGTTTTTATTCTCTAACAAGATGAACAGGCCGCACCCCAGGGAAGTTCACATATTAACTCTACAAAACCTCCTTCACTGAATTTATTGACTAGCCGGATGGTGTTTAATGTGGCTCTGTGACACTTTGCAAATGAGCTACTAGCCCAGTGGTGCTTCAGAAACACTTCGAGCTGTGTCTACCTCAGTACATCTCAGGGACAAAGAATTATGCCAAGGAAGGTTTGTACTTATTTATTTATTACATACAAAAATCAGCGTGGGTGATGTGTTTTGAAGCTCCCTTTTTCCAGTTTCCTTGCCACTTCGCTTTGATTTCTTGTTATGAACTCTTAGTAAAACACAGAAGACCTTTGATCAGTTCTGGCGTCCTGTGAAAAGTAACTCTGTTGAAATCTATTAAGGTCATCAGCAGTTTTTATGCCATATTTAGGTCACAAAGACCTCTATTATATAAAACTGAACACATTAATCTGCAAGTGGCATCATTATTTCAGTGATGGCCTGTCATTAAATCTGAACTGACTAATAAGCCTCTTGGCCAAGTCCATGCATCAGTCAGAGCATAACAGACAAAAATGTGGGTAGTACATTCTCCTAATCGGGCTTCAGTCACTGCTCACTTAGATTCCTTTCAAACAAGATACAAGGGCCATCTGTGCTCTGCCACGTTAAGATTCAACTGCAGTCTGACCCCTGACATGCTGCCCAAGTCTACTACAAGGGCTAAACACAGACGAAGAGATTGTTCATAAAACACGTGCTGTTTAGTGCTTGGTGCATGAGTCTTCGGAAATTCTCGACAGCCCATCAGGAAATCGTAGGTGGGGGGATGTGCGCAGGATGACTGACTGATTTTGGTCGACTCATCGTGTGCATTTAATTTCAGAAGTGACCATAACTGTTGTCTCAGTACATGCACTCTGAGCTATTCTGGAAGTATGTATAGCATGACACAGATGAATCACATGGTTTACACCAAACAGTGTTCTGTGTATACTATATGTTAATTGGATAACTTGATTGTTGTCAATTACTCAGACTATAAAATAGACTTGAACTCTAAAAATAAATCTAAGTCAGTAATCTGGGATCCTGCTGGTAGTATTGTATGTTTTATTTTATTTATATACATCTTCACATGTTAAGCCTTGCAGCAATTTTTCTGAGTTTAAAAATGATCAGATGTGTAACTTTGATAAAAGACAAACATGGTATTACCTGTACATACAACATTGTAAGATTGTTAAATTAAAGGGAATCATTTATAACTCTATTAATATAAAACATTATTAATAAAATGTAGACTTCAGCCAAGTTTTCACAGTTTTCCACGAGAAAAATATCCTTCAATGACAACTGATTGACTCCTCACAACATGGGAGAAGTTTGAATATTGAGACAGCTTGTTTAAGCCGGTGAAGTTATGCTGCATTTCATTTTAAAAGATGGTGACAGTTAAGTGAAAGCTGCAGATTGTAGTTATGCTAAAAAACATGGCCTTAAGTCCATTGGGAAGATGCAGCAGGGAACATCGAAAAAGGTATAAAAGAAATGCACTGGACACACGTTCAAACAGTGCTGAAATAAGGGCTCTAGCAAAGGTCGATCCATTTATTTAAGCAGTCAGCTTCTCTAATTAGCTCTTAAAAAGACAACAGAGTTCTGTTTTTAAAGGTAAACACAGATTTTTAAAGTTTGAGAATACTGATGTGTGTATACACACTCAAACAATGACCAAAGCCTTTGTCAAAAGAATTGCTTTGTTTTATTTTTGTATTTATTTTTCTGTACGGAATACCTTGGAGACATTACCCTACTGGCCTGCTGATGTCTATTTACACATTTTGAGGCATGTGCCACCACTCGTGAGAAAAGAAGCTTTCCCATGACAACACGGACATCATACCTGAAATTTACAGGGCTATCAGAGAACGTGAGTGGGAGCTGAGGTGAGGAAGGGAATTTAAATTGATATTAAATTTACCACTGGCATACAGACACTCAACTGCAGTGTGGTTATGAGGCACATTTATGTTACAGCAATTTGACTCTGCTGGCTTGCATTTTAATTTTCCTGCAAGCCAGCTTCCTTTATTAATATCAAACTCCCAGAAGATAGCATCTATGTAGAAATTAATTATAGTAGCTGGGTAGATTAATTTGACAGAGGGTACCAAAGAATTGTTATGTTATGGGTTTTGTTGGATTGAATTGACATTATGTACTCGGCACTTGACAAGATGATACCGTAATGTTACAGTGCACTGACTAGAGGATTACCACATGGTACTTTGGGCAATCTTGGGCATTTGCTAGTAACTTTGTAAATGACAATGCTCAGACACCATTTTTGCTCAGGCACCAGATTTTCAGAGATGAATCAGTATGGGTTGATGATGAGGAACTTCATGAAGAAACAAAAAACATTTTGTTAATATCCAACTGTGTTGTTTATTTTTTTGTCTAAAGTATTTTTCCACAAATGAACTGGGGAATAATTAGTTAAACACTGCACAATTCTGGGTTCTACATATACTGGCGTTCAGTTTAGTAAGGGGTTATGATATAACAGTACCTAAGAACAGCAACAACAAGTTTGTATCTCACTCGATTTGCATGTTCTCATGGTGTTGTGCAGGTTTCATGTCATAGATGTCAAAGATGATTATAATCTATGTGTGGCATGTGCTGCAGTGGTCTCCCCTGCCATGTGCTGCAGTGGTCTCCCCTGCCATGTGCTGCAGTGGTCTCCCCTGCCTTGCGCTACAGTGATCTCCCCTGCCTTGTGCTACAGTGGTCTCTACCGCCTTATGACGCAGTAGTCTCTCCTGCCTTGCGCTCCAGTGGTCTCTCCCGCCTTATGATGCAGTAGTCTCTCCTGCCTTATGCTCCAGTGGTCTCTCCTACCTTGTGCTGCAGTGATCTCTTCTGCTTTGTGCTGCAGTGGTCTTTCCTGCCTTGTGCTGCAGTGGTCTTTCCTGTCTTGTGATGCAATGGGCTGTACAACTCTGAATAACTAACTGGAATGTAAATAGATATAAAACAAAAAATATGTAGCATGTAGAGTCGTTTATCTGAGATAAAAGTACGTAACCCATGTGGGTATAGTCACAATTGGATTGGCTCCCAACCCAGACTAACACCCTTTTATTCTAAATTACAGACTGACTTGCTTAGACTACTATTTTAGAAACACAAATGCATCTTATTGGTATTCCTGATAAGGTTTTCCTTTTGACTTCCATTTCACCTGCTTTGAGTGAAATTAACATGTGCCAGTGCTGTATACTTTGAAGCATACTATACTAAAATAAATACCATATACATATGCCATATATATGTTGAAACTGACATAAGGGAAGACAGACACCAAACACTATAAGGAATATAATTCATGATCATGATGGGCCCGAATACCACAGGTTAGTGCATGATTATTTTTATAATACTGATAAAAATAGCTCAGTATCTATCTTCCAACTGCTTGTCTTGGACCAGGTCAGTGGGGGGCTTGGAACCTATCCCAGGCAGCACGGAGTACCTGCTGGATTGGATGCCAGGATGGGCATTTTAGAAATGACCGTTACCCGTTAATAATTATCCCATTTTTGAACTTGCAGAGGAAACCCATATAACAGGATTAATATGCAAACTCCACACACACATATCGAGCACAGGATTCAATTGCCCAACCATCGGTGTTTGAGGCAACAGTGCTAGCTAGAGATGTCCTGGTCCATGGTACCCCAACCTGATCCACTCAATATTTATATCAGCCCACTCCAATCCAGATTCCAATCTTTTGCTAAATATTCATATATACATACACAGACAAGATGTGCAAGTACATCCTTTGTCTGTGTAAGCCTTGCGATTTCACAGTGGTCTTCCTTTTCATGTTTCTTTAAGTGTCTAATTACATTAGCTATATTAAACGACTATCTGTTGTTACCTCCTCTCTAAAGGATGGAATTGCAAACATTGCAGGTAGCTGTTGGGTAGCTTAAAGATTTTTTGATATTTTGTAGTTTCAAGTCATCCGCCTCAGGCTTACTGCACAGTGTGATGGAACCATACAATTTGTGTAACTGATGTAAATTAGGCAGACGCTGATTAAATGGATCAGACTTTGGATCGTGCTCTGGTAGCTGATACCGATCAATTAAAAAATTCCTGGATCGCCCCTGATTCCGATTTTTGATTTCAGCTTGGGACATCACTGGTGCTAACCAATGACCCATCATGTCACCCACTATCTATAATTGTGTTGTGTTGATGATATGGGGAGCAGTATAGGCTTTTACATGAAAGTGTTCAAACTTAATAATCCAAGAAACTGGATGAAAAAAACACAGATTTTAAAAGCCAATAGAGATGTATTTTTGCACAGCGGTTCTGTCGTAATTGTGCACAACTGGCTATTTGATAACAATATTCCCTGCATTCTTGATTCAATGCATTTAACAACACTAATAAAATCAATGGGGGGGGGGGGGGGGGGGGACAAAGGAAAACAAAACTATCAGGGTTAAGAACATATACAAAATGAAATGGAAGTTGCATCACAGTTAGCCAACAATTGGCTGCAGGAACAGGCATCATGGCCTATGAAGGATCACTGGGAGAGAGGTAATGAAATTCAATCTTTTATAAGGAATGGGAATAAGGATCAAGTGAACTGTGCACTCATCCTGAAATCTCAATGCCCTCTGCCCCGTCTCTCAGTTTAATTCCCAATAAATCCAGTCACCTTTTTTAAATGGATGATTTTCCTGAAAAGCACAATATGAAGCATAACAAAGGAAACTTTCTGAAAGAGTGCACATAATCAGTACTTTTAATGAGATGACCCATCCAGAGCACTCCACAAATGTTCAATTTTTAGTGGCCTAATGCAACTGGGAGCTCATTAGCTTAGAGCCCTGAGGGAAGTCAGTCCCACCCCCACCCTGTCAATCAGAGCTGATGCACTGAAACAGTGGAAGCATTGTAGGGGATAAAAAAGTTTGGGTGTCTGAACCTGTTATGAGCCAGTGGTCTATGGCTGAATTATAATGATACAAATCAAATGTTCTAGTATTGATGATGATGAGGCTTGTCATGTCTGTATGGGTACAAATATGTCTAAATGTATGTAGTTACCCATTCAATGATTGAGGAAGTAGAAGTAGATGACTGTACCACTCGGCAACACAATATAAAATTCAGTAGGATCAGTCACAGGCTGTGGAACATTGACTCAACTCAAGTCTGTCTGCGTAGCTGACGTGAGCGAGCCTGCATTCCGGACGGAGGCTGACCCACGTTCTCATAGTGACGTCAGCCAGAGCCCTGCGAGAATATGGTGAGTCAGAGCGGCAGCCTGCTTGAGTGCCGTAGTCGTTAGTTCATCTTTGGCAATCCCAGCAACACCTTCTAACGCTGCTCAGTTCCTGCAACGGCTGCTGGTCTGTGCATTTTCTCTGCCTTATTTGTCAGACTTCTCCTTGTATCTACTTGTTACCATCCACTTGTTTGGTTTTTGAAGATAAACTGACAAACAGACACAAATCTAACACTTCCAGCCACCTGTCTCAAGTAATCATTGCATTTATTTTTATATGACTTAACACTATTAAAACTAACATTGTCACGACATTGTTATGAGAGGGAGATAAAAAAAAAATCTATATGGGAAAAGCTGAAATGAGCAGACTCGTTAATGATACTTCTCAAGCAGTACTGCTGAAAAAAATGTAATTATCAGAGATCACAGATGCCGTTGTAGAGTTCATGCCTTCTGATCTTACTGATAACAACTTGATATGGGGAGACAGAGCTTGGCTTGATCAGTACACTGAATCACCTTAAGCATGGATCTTTTTTCTGGATATTGTCAGGAGTGTTGACCAAATTGGGAAGCTGGTGAGGGGCAAAAAGGGTGCATTTCCTTAATAACGAATTATTTATATATCTGAGTGCAACCCCAGTTGAGATTGTGAAGCTGTAGGTAGACACAGAAAAAATGGAGATCCAGGAAAGCATTAAATCACTGTATGGAGAGGAAAGTGAGATTACCACATGTGACAGATTGCTCCATAAACCGGATTCATCCCTAATCGCAATCAGAATGAGAATGAGGTATGTTGGCCATGTAAATTTACACTTACACCTAACACGTAATTTGGCTTGGCATTGTGCCTATAATGAAATAAAGACAACAAAGTGTGTGTGTGTGTGTGTATATATATATATATATATATATATATATATACATAGTTAATCATTGCAAGTGAATGCTACATACTGTACCAGCAGTGATTTTTTTTTCATGGCAGGTGTGTACTGTCACATGTTCAGGTGGGCTACCCCTCAGGGGAAGAAGGAAGAAGCACTTTTTCGGTCTTGAATGCCTGTGTTTTTTTTTAGTGATTAGAATTTCTTCCAAAAGGCAGCCAGTGAAAGATGCAATGGGCAGGCTGTGACCAGTCAGCAATGATCTTGTTTGCTGTATCTGTATTGTTAATATCCTTGAAGGAGAGCAGGTCACAGCTGAAGATCTTCTCTGTAGGCTTAGGTCTGCATGATATGATGATGGTCTTCGGTCTTGTACTGTGGTTGTCCTGAACCAGACACTCAGTGATGAAATGAGGATGGACTCAAAGATAGCTGTATTGAACTGTGTCATCCTATTGTGCCAAGCTGCAGGTACTGCAATGGGAAACACATCCTCTGTTGTGCTTTCCTGATGTCAATATAGTCAATATTATTGTTCCATTTAATCTCAGGGGTGATTATGGTACTCAGAAATCTGAAGGACTTACCTGTTGAGCTGTGGAAAGTCCCGAAGTCTACTATCATCTCTATAATTTTCAAATGATTAAGCTCCAGAATATTATGACTATACCCTATGCTTCCTGTCTGTATGCATAAGTGCAATTGGCATTGTGTCATCTGCAGTTTAACTGTTGGGTCATTTGTATAGAACGTATCCCTCCAATCTCACATTCTGTCTCCTGTCCACGGGATAGGCTGAATAGGTATAGAGATTGTTTCAATGCCAAATATTTCACAGATATCAGGACTTGAATTGTGAAATTATATAGATATGTGTGTGTGTGTGTATATATATATATATATATATATATATATATATATTCTGCTCTAAATTGGACTGGCAGTAAGTGAAGGGTGCTGAGTGCAGGATTAACATTTTACTTCTGCTAACACATTGCAGCTTCGTCCCATAAGACTTCACAGAAGCATAGCCAGACGGGACAGCCAAACATTAATTTAATCTTTAAGTTATGAATTCCTGGCCCAGCACTTCAGCATCGTGCAGACTCATCAGTTTCGAAAACTTGACTGCATTATGTTGGTGAAATAAAAACAGCCCAGATATGTTTGTAATGTGAGGGTGTAGGGTCAGGGTTGGTTCTGGTCAACCAAACAGAAAGTGTGTATATTCAGCTGAAAGTCACAGCACCACATTCACCCTAACATCCAGCTTTTTGTGGAAAATTTCCATCTGCTTTAGGGACACATTAAAATGTGCTTATCCCCATTTACCCAGCAATAAGTTTACCATTCGCAGATCACAGCTTATCTGAGATACCCTTGGCCCAGAAAACTGTTCATCCAGGTTTCATTTAAATATCAATTTTGATATAGTGGCAAACCTAGAACTTTTTTGGGGGAAATGGTTTTTAATTTACTTACTTCTGATGTCAATTTATAAACTTTTGCCCATATATGTGTACATTCATTCTCCCAGATAATGACCATATTAGACAGTAATGCCAAAAAATGTACATTAGTTCAGCTCACCCATATTTCCCATAAAAGCTAATCATAATATTGCACATCATTTCGCAGTAACATGTCTATTTTCAGAGCTGCATTTTGTGCAATGTTTGTCATAGAATATCAATGTCATGCATTTACAACAACAACAACAACGATAATAATAATATAATAATAATAATAATAATAATAATAATAATAATAATAATACAATGTATCTCAACAGTAAAGTTTATTATATCAACTATTTGCAGTTTTTTCAATTGCTTGGGAAAATAAAAATATATTAAAATATATATTTTAAAATATAATTTCATTGTAATTGATTCTATTTTAATATGCAGTATTACACAAACTTGCACTTTGAAATACAGAAAGTCCATTCCTGATAATCCTGGTGGAGGATCCATGGTGCTAAACTGTGGATTTACTCATTTTGCGTGCAAGTGTATCGGGGAATCTCAATGCAGGACTTAAGTGATCACTCTCTGTTAAACAAACACTATCAATTTAGTTGTGAGGGGGGAAAAATCATTGAATCTTTGAGTTTCAACTTGAATTGAGTTTAATAATAGATTTTTAAATGCAAATAGCAGTACAAAATGCTTACATCACAAATCACAATGTGACCACCTGAAATGGGAATTATTACATACTGCCCTGGCATTCATGGAGCAAATGCCATTATATGTGACACTTGCGCTGAACTGGGGCAGACTAAGTGAATTTGTTAATCAGCCAGTTGAGAAGTGGTTAGGCAAGGTCACAAACAATGGATTTCCCATCAATCTTTCTTGTTTTTTTCATCTGTGCCAAATGTTTAATGTATGTTACAAGAATATGGTTCACATATATGAACCTAATCATTGGGGGCAAGTACAGTTCTGAAATTTACCGTCCCCAAGCACTGCTCCCCGGTTGCTCACGTAGCTGCCCCCTGCTGTGTCACAATGTCGCATGGGTTAAAAGCAGAGGACACATTTCATTGTTGTGTGCTGTGGTGCATCAAAAATGACGATTAATCAGCTTAGCTTGCATAAGCATGCACCTTGTTCATTTTTAAGAAGTTTTTGTATCAATACATTAATGAACATTTTTCTAATTTCACAGCTCTGCATTGATTTTAATGCAGTGATGTTGACCAAAATACAACAAAATATCTCCAGACCCCTGCTACCCTGCATAAGACAAGTGGATATAGAAAATTGATTTCATGTATGGATGGATATATGTTTTCATATTTTTAAATTAAAAATAAGAAAAAAGAAAACAATTCCTATAATATATATGTATAAATCTGTGACTGCAAGCAAAAATCTAAAAATGTCAAAAGTCTTGTAATTTGTTTGATTGCTCATGGATAAGGTTAGGGCTGGGTAAGGGTTACGGTTGTCATTGTTGGCATTAGTTTTTTTCCATAAAAATGAATGAACAGTCCCCACAAAGATATCAATCCAAACGTGTGTGTGTATTGTGTCTTACTGTTTAAATCCAGACAGAAGACCTATTACTTAGCTTTTTTTATTACTTAGCTATTTTAGCTTACCCCATTGGACACCAGCTGAGTTCATGTCATAGACACAGAGGACCACAGGCACAGCTACTGGTCTGTAGAGTATTGAAGACTTGCCTGCACAAGTCCAAAGAGAGTGCTGACGTACAGATGGCATGCTGACCCACAGACGGCGTAACGGAGGATAGCACTTCACAATAAAACACATTACTTCCTGTCCTGTTTATTGTTAGCAGGGCCCAGGGGGTTGGGCAGCTGGTTGACCTTGGATCAGTTTTTTTTTCTATTTCTATTCTATTTTATTTTATTCTATTTTATTTTTCTATTCATTTACTCTATTATTACCCTGTGGTATGTCAGGAACTGCTATTGGATTCTACGGTAAATGCTATCCATGCTGGGAAAGGTGCTACACGAAATAAATATAAATATAATTATAAAACTAACTGTAAATATCAGGAATTGATTTGTTAAGCAAAGAGACATCTGAACATTTAGTTTGGTTTATATTTTACAGCCACACAAGCTGCCAGTTGGTGCCAGTAGATTCCAGATAAATACTGAGTGGCTGCTAAGTAAGGATCAGTGGAAAAAAAGTTTTGAATATTGTCAAAGAAGTCAATGTGATTCCAATATTAACATTTTCCATTTTCAGTCTGCATATTCAGTATAGAAATATATTTATTGCACACAGAAGTCTCAACGTAAAGACAAAATGTATGTTTATATCTGTGTTGCATGGGTCAAATAAAGCAGCTATAACATAAAAGAATTTCACTCCACTATACTCACCAACAGACTTTCTCTTCCTCAGTTCTTTGACAAATGACTCTAAAATAGTAGGTTGACAGTCATTGAAAGTGTACTTAATAACTGGAAAGGTCCTCATTTTAAGGTATTAGTCTTCAATAAAATAAAACCAGTTTTGCAAATTACAATATTTGACATACATACTGAATATCCACCTGCCTCTCCTGTTCAGGTAACCTTCCATTATTTGACCTTTCCTGCATAAAACATTTAGAATGCATGGTTTACCTCCAGCTTGTTTACAAATATTCCCATGCATTGTAATTGGGAAATACCTTCAAGTATATACACTGCCTGGCCAAAAAAAGTCACTTTGAATTTAAATCAGCAAGACGTTAAGAGCCAATGATTGGAGCATTATTACAGCCCAGCTATGTTATACAGCAATAACATGAAGTCTGCTGAGTATCTGAATCTACTGAATGGCCAGGTTATCCTATCAGTGGAGTTTGTCTTCCCTAATGGCATGGAAATATTCCAGGACAAAAATGCCAAGATTCATCAGGCTCGAATTGTCGAAGAGTGGTTCAGGGAGCATGAGGAATCATTTTCACATGTGAATTGGTGACCACAGGGTCTTGACCTTAACCCCACTGAAAGTCTTTGGGATGTGCTGAAGAAGACTTTATGGAGTGCTTCAACTCACCTTTCATCAATACAAGATCTCGTTGAGAAATTAATGCAAAAAAAGAAAATGTTGAGATGATGCTTAAGCATGTGGAAACAATGCCATGAGGAATGTGCACCATAATCAAAGCTAAAGGCGGTCCAAAATGTTGAAAGTGTGCAGCTTTGTTTATTGGCCAGGCAGTGTGGCAACGCCCTGAAAATATTATCAATGGCATGGTGGATTTCAAGACAGTAAAACTGCTAATATCAAACAATACAGAGCTGAAAGTCACCATAGACGT
>JAODKL010000009.1:2379351-2391948 GCA_026780765.1 Petrocephalus schoutedeni | reverse complement strand
ATCAATGGCATGGTGGATTTCAAGACAGTAAAACTGCTAATATCAAACAATACAGAGCTGAAAGTCACCATAGACGTAATATCCCTAGTTCAGTCATTTCAGCCAGCCAATTCAAGAAGTATTCATTTTATACAAATAGTACACATAGCTACAAAGAGTGGCAGGTCACAGCAGATACAGGAGATGAAAAATACACAAAAATGAACTTGTACTATTAGCATTGTGAATAAAGCTCTACAAACCCAAATTAAAATTAAAACAGTATATTACACAGCTCTTCTCATAACATAATGATAAAAATCATGTATCGTGGCTATGTTTTACTAATTCATTCCCATGATTATTTAAATCGCGGGCACATTTTACTAATTCGTTCCCTCACTTTAGTTAAAACAAGTACACGTTTTGCTAATCATTTCATTCGAATAAAATGTGGCAATGCTTTAATTAAAATGAGGGAGTATGTATAACATGGCCACGTTTTAATACATTGCTACGATGATGTATATCATTTTTGTTGCTAAGTCATGAGTGGGGCTTTGCAATTAATTATACTTTATAACCATTTAAAAGCTGGGCAGCATATGCTGTCTGTGCTGAGTATGTGGAATTTGTATATTTTCTATATGTTCCGCTGGTTTCTTCTCATTATCCAAAGAGACAGCGTTAGCCAAAACTGCTCATAGCGTGATTGCCATGCAATGGACTGCAATCCCACCCAGGGTGGAACCCTGCCTTCTGCCCTATGCTGCTCCAGGCCCACCCAGTGACCTTATACTAGTTAAATGATTTAAGGACAGATAGACATATTCTATAATAATATAATATATTCATTCGATTAGTACCTGGCTGGCTACATTATTTATTTTGGGGTTCTCATCATGTCTGTGCTTTTTAGCTGTGCTTTATAGAACTGCCCAGCTGTATTCTCATTTCAGATGACTCAGCTGACTAAATTTTTAGTTCTCACTAGGCATGACCGACACCATAAAGGCCCCAGTGGAAATATATGTAAGTCATTCCATAAGTTTGTCTTAAAGACATCTACCGTTTCAGTCATACACACAATTAATGCGCTATCATAAAAATTGCTGGGTGTTTTCTGCACCTGTGGATGCACGGTTGTGGATGTGAACGGAATAGTATTTTCAGCCTTACCGTTACTCACAGATACAGATAAAATTTACTGCAAATGCAGAGGGAGTCAGTTTTTCTTTTTTGGAAAAAAATGCACAATATACTATAGCCCAGAATTTGTTAGTATATACAGATACACGGTTTCATACAATAGTAATCAATTTTACTTCTTAATAAAAAAAGACTATTGCAAATAACAATGCCAGATTTCTCTGGAACGCATCCAGACTCTATCTCATAGCATGACCATGGGTCTCTTGCTGCAAGTGAGGGGCCCCTGCAGGTTTCTGACTGACAATCTTTCCATCCTTTTCTGCCCACTGCCTGTAAGAGATTTATGTTGTCATTAAATCAGCCTTTCTACTCTATTTCAGCATAACAGTGAATACAAGAACCACAAGTTAGGTCTACATTTTCAATGAAACCACACCTTTTAAACCAGCACATTGCCCTCTCTCTTACCTTTTTGTCAAAAGATTCTGAATGAGCTGTCTGTCATCGGATCTCCAGTCTTTGACTGGCTCTTTTTCCCTGATTGTTCGTAGTCTGGACTTTGTTCCTCTCTTATATGAGAAAAGAGGTTCTAAACCTGTAATCGAGTCTCTTCTCTCCACTTATGTTGCTGCTCTTTGCTTTGTCTAAAGTCTTCTTGATGTTTTTTGATATTGTAGGCCACACTCAATTCCCCTTTCAGTCCCAGCTTATCTTGGATTCTTTGGCCCCGCTCTTATTCTGTTCTTTTCCTTTGCCATTACCGCTAACCAGGCCTACTGGGGAGACTCTTTGTCTCCTCACTACCCTTCCTCTAATGGAACACCCCACCTCTGTTTTCCCTTCTCAGACATCTGACTTCTCTTGTGCTCACAAAAATGCTTTCTATTCTCTGCTCCAGTTACAAATATTCCTCAATCAAGACTGTGCAGATTTGCAGCTGCGTCTACAATACAGAAGTCATTATATTATGCATGCTTTTTTTTGCATTTCAGGATTGTAGGTTCAGTTCCAGCCTCATCCGTATGTGAAGTTGATCCGCTTATTACTCACAAGTGGTTTATCCAGCTCTGCTTTATGTGTGCTGCAGTCACCACAATGCTAACAAACAGCAACAACAACAGTAATGCTTAACATGCATTAGAAAAGCAATGATTGAAGGTCTTTCCTATTTTCTATTTGTCATTACATTTTTGTGAATTGGTTAATATTTCTAGTAGTAGCTGATTGCAGGGAGTGTAGTCTCTTCTGGGACTTGGATCAGTCTCTTCTGGGAGGGGTTTTTCTCTAGTATGTTTCAATTGAATTGGTCTGGTCAGTTTGAAAACACTAGCAGCTAACTTTAAAGTAAGAATTTGAGTGGGGAGGGAGTAGGGGGAGGTGCTGATACCAACCAGTGAAGAAGATAAAACTTGGGACAGTGGGATCGCTGCTGCTGGAGTGATCGGCCAGATTTATTGATGTGGACAGGGGACAGGGGTGGGCAAGTATTTCTCCCACTTTGCCACTTTGTCAGGTCAATTACTCTTACACGTCTTAAAGAAATCTGTAACTGAATCGCCCAACAGACATTTGCAATCCACATCCACATGACAGCAGGGTCATCTGAAAGATTTTCTGCCATGCATGCACATGGGAGAAGCAGATCTTAAAAATGCTTATCTTCATAATGGTTGACATTTTATTATGTTGCGACAGTTCTTTGAATATATGTATAGGCAGTAACACACTCTAAGTTTATACTGTTTCCTTATGTACAGAAGAGTTATCTTCTAAGTAATACATATCATAATTGCCCACTTAGGTGTTGTGACGTTTAGCTTGTTTACTCATCAAACATTAATTTTTTTTAATGCAGAATCAGTTTACAGATAATGTTGAATGTTCTGTAGCAGTTCATGCTAATAATTCCTCCCATGTTCACAGGACTGTGCTTAGATTTCATTATTGTTTATTATATGTTTAGTTACCCCCCCCCCCCTTTTCCTGTCATATTTATGACGCATGTTTAGTGGAAGTCTGCACACTTTAAGTAGTTTCATTTTATTCCAGATGTTTATTATTGAAAATCTATTTTGCATTTAAATTGGATTTTAAATCTGAACGGGTTACGGCGATGACCTCACTTTTATCATCGCTGCTCTGATGAAAAGTCACATAATGAGTGGTCTGAATTTAAATAACTAAAATGAGAAAGTTCATCTTTATAGGATCCACCTAGTGTACATGTATACATATTTTTGCTGCATCGTTATTGTAGCCTAATTGTGTTTAACTGTGGTTAGTGAAGCTGTTAGCTCCTGTTATTGCAGTTTGAATCTATGACTTTTGCGCTGCTTTCATTTTGTCATGTAAAGGGCTGAAACAATGCATACCCTGCATTCTATACATGGTTGATGACCTTATAATGTAATTACATTATGTGCATATGTTATTGTTGGTGTGGATGTGTGAGTGTGCCCTGTGATGGGTTGGCGCCCCATCCTGGGTTGTTCCTTGTCTTCCACCCATAGTCTGCGAGATGACTCCCCGCCTAGCCATAGCCTCTGGACGACCTGCAGCCCGTTATAGGATAAGTGGATTCTAAAAATGGATAGATGGATGGATGGATGGCGTTTGTTGTTTGATATTACGGATTGTTTTAAATGGCTAGAAGCCTGCTGTCATTGTGCCACTGTTTTGTTTTCTCAGCAACCCCACCACCCACATACATATTTACACATACAGACACACACAGACGTAAGATTTAGCAGGAGCAAATTACGACTAACAACCTGTTTGCTGCAGAGTGACTGCAGCAAATGTGTTATTAATTATCAAGACTTGTGTAGTTTATGAGTCACTTCTATGAATCTTTTATGAAAGTTTTCAGCTAGGATACTGTTACTGTAGTTCTGTCCATTGTCATCCATTTCCTTATTGCCGGACTGTCATTATCAATACTAAACACACAAAGTGCAGGCATATTACCCTGGGTATATTATGGCTGGTAAAGTGTGCAGCAGTAAGCTGTTGCATCAAAGTTTGCCTTATAGCTTTGTTTCAATGAACTGGGTCACAGAATTTTCAGATTTTCAGTAAAATCAGGTAATTTTAACCTCCTTTTTGCTATCCTTACTATTTTGATGTCACAAATAGTACTGCCCTAAAACCATATCTGGTTCCCAATAAACAAACAAACAAATACATGAATTAACTAGCCAAAACCAAAAAGTTCACACACATACAGTAGGTGAGCGCAAGCTTGGCAGTGAAGGGCAGCTTGAAGTGGTGACCTTCCAATCACAAGCACGGAGATTTAGCCCACTGAGCCACGTTTATTAACATTAAATTCAAATTTTTCAAGAAATACCAGAAGCATTCTTGTGCATCTTTCATTGTTGAAGCCACTAAAATTAACTTAAACACATTTAGTATGAACTATTTACATTATTCTCTAGGACATGAGAAAATTCTCTCACAGGCTGACACAACATACTGTCTATTATAATGAGTTTAACTTGATTACATTTGTCCAAGACAAAGTGATCTACAGAAAGATTTTTTCCTAATTCAGATTCAGATACAAACCAGGTCCAGACTTATTTAAATCAGGATATCCCAAAATTTAAGCAAAAGCACCACATCTGGATGAGTCCCAAAGATTTTTCATGACAAAATATGCTGGAAAAAGAGTCCAAGACTGGATAATCAATATCTTGCCATTCCCTGAGAACACTGGACTGGTTACTGCAATAAACAGGAAACAAGGCAGAGGAGGAACAACTGTACACTGGGCCCTGGGGCAAAAAATGGATCCCCCCCCCCCCGCCAAATTCACACCAAGGGCCTGCCTACACCAGTTGCAGCAGTTGCTCTAAATATTGTATCCATCATGCAATGCAGTAGTTAGCAAATTCCACAAACGTGCTCTTTTTCCATTAAATACGCACCTCGGCAACATAGTCTGACTACAAAACATTATAAACTATTACATTTCAAAGTTAAGGATTGTACCGACATATTTTTTTGTGTTATGACTCCCACCATAAGGAGATTGTATACAGAAAAATACGAGGTATAAAAGCAGCATGCCGTGAGTCCATATAATATGCATGACATCAGCGCCTTAATCCTTACGAATGTTTTGCTTGCATGGAGATTTGCAGTTGGAGGGGGGCCCTCGATGCTGCTGGGGGGTCCCGGGTGCTGGGGCGGCTGCCTCGTCTGCCCCGCCCATCACTTCAGCTGCTGACTGGATCGGCAGCTACAAGACAAGATAAGAAAGGCAGACTCAGAAAAATGAAAAATGAATTAAAATGGGAAAAAAGGCAGATTAAAGCATAGGCTATCCTAGGCTACCGCCCAGGGCCCTGGCAAACATCAGGGCCCTGCACTGCCTTGGGAAAAATGGACCAGTCAGTTAAATCAGCAGCTCCTAAGTGTCCGTTAATATCAGCTTAGGGCTCCAGATAAGTTAACCCACCCCTGCAAAACACTAATACAGACCTAAAAATAAGTTCCTGGCAAACTGACACCACAGCTGTGGTATTTCTAACTAACTATGACCACGACCCTGGAAACAAGATGTTGGCAAACAAGACAGAAACCCGGAGACATAATGCTAACAAATAAAACCAGCCCTGCAAGTCCAGAAACAGAATTCCAAATCGAGACAAGCTGAACACTAAAACCATGCTCTCCCACACCAACGCGACTGAGCCCTGAGCAAAGCTCGCTGCTCAGTCTAAAGACTCTCTGAGCACACCCCCATTGTCAGTTCAGATCGAGGTCGCATGAGTCTTACTCAAATGCCTCATCAAAATAGTGTAGCAGTGTAATAAATCGAATCCCGAATTTATTTCTTTTGGATGCAGTATTTTCATTACCACCTATCTGAATTGCATATCTCCAAAAGGAGTGGTTGGAATGATGGTTATTTAAATTATATTATAGATCTGGTTTGCTACAGTGGACATCAGGTAGACATGCCAAAATGCCATTTTTGTACTTCCGACTTCCTGTAACTGGATGACTTGTCAGGTACCTGCCCCTTGCAAGGAAACTTGGCCAAGCAGAGCAGGCTAATGTTTCACTTTATCAATTATTTATGAGTAATCTACTGGCTGCATGTTCCAGGCCGAGCCTGGTGACAGCTTCACTATTCATCATCTTTTCTGGCTGTCTCTTGTAAAACTTACTTTCCCCACCCTCACCCTCGCCTTCATACGGCACATTGGTTGCAGCCTATCCTGGGAGAGTCCTTGTCAATCTGGTCTGTCTGCCCCACTCTCCCTTTGTCAGATGCTAATCTAGTGTCAGTGATGGCCCTGACTTTGGAAGAGGGGAGCCAAGCCTCTCTCAGATAGACCGGAGCCAAGAAGGGCAAAGAATGCTTTCGCAAGTGCTGTTTTTATGTGTCAGTTATTGTCCTTGCCTATCTTTAAAGCCAGAAGCCCAGTGCATGCATTCGCAAATGATGTGAAAAGCAGGATGATGTGAAAAGCAGGATGATGGGATGACAAGGCCATGATACCAAACACAACAACAGAAACAAGAGCCCAGCTCTCACAGTGCACACACTACTGAAAAGGTCTGCAGTGTTGCTTTTGGAAAACTTAAATGGTTCAAAGATCATTTAAGAAAACAAATGTGACTGTTTTGGGGACCAAGGGCGCTGGAAATAGCTGTTTTCCTCAGCCCCAGTACAAGAAATGTGATCCAATCTATAACTCTGGGGCCATACATGCACAGAGACCATTCAGGAAACCAAAATATAACCAAAAAAAAAAACTGTTTTACAACCAACATGCTCCAATTAACATGGCTAGGAGCCAGTTCTGTAAGTTTCGTGACAATAAAATTCCTTCGAATGTGGCCACATGTTATTAGTACGTCGCATGTAACTAAATCCATATGCAAACAACAATACGCATGGGGTGGAAGCCTCGAAGACAAGGACAATGTCAATGACTTCACCAGGAGTCTATGTTCTACATTCTACATGTGGTTCTACATTCCCTTGTCATTTAACACATCACAGAACCCAGGATTCTGCATTAAGCAGAGTTCAATGCCTACTATTACCTGCATGTTATTAAACCTGATAGAGGTTGGCAAAAAGCAGGCTAAAATATTCATGAATGGCATGACTAACTAGTTAGGTGCCCTAGTATGCTTAGAATATGCTGTTATGCAAGCAGTGAACTGCACCCTCTCTGGATTTTGGGTTACATTGCTATAAATCAATATCCCTTAAGTAAAAGCAACCTTTTATGCCAAAATACATGACAATCTGTGGCTAAAATCCCACGTGTATTTGAGCTGGCCACATTTCCCACTAGCAGATTATAATTGTGTTGTTGAAAATGTATCCTTACCAACAAAAATTTGCATATACTGCTATGTATACCAGAGTCTATGAAACCTCAACAGGGTTAAGTGTATACCAGGATTCAGACAAACAGGCAGGTTGAGCCAGTGGATATGAATCTGTCAGCATCACACAGCGTCAGCCACACACAGATCATAAATTCTGATACACAGTCCAAAGACATTCATTTAACTATACCTCTCGTTCGTGCCTATATAATTACTTAAAGCACTTTCCAATATTTTTTCTGCCAAAACAAGCAGGCCATTCATTAAATCATTTGCAGTGTTTTTCATTAGTTTTTAGTAGAAATGGAATAATAAATGTTTATCGTGACAATTAATAATAAGGTAATGGGAACCTTGAGTATTTGATCACCTACATCAGACTAATCACTTGAGGTTAATTATGACATAGGGTGATTAATCAAGAAAAAAATATGAATTCCAGATTCCTGCAGTTAAAACATTTTAGCTGATACTTGCAAATAGCATATTGTGGTATCAAAATATGGAAAGCATTTCACTGACAAACTGTGTTTGAAATCGTTGTGACAGCACAGTAAGAACACAAGACAAACAAAAGCAGAATGCATTCATGAGTGTCTGAGCTAAAAGCACAATGCGTTTGTGTGTGTCTGAGCTTGTGCGAAGGTGCACGAATTTCACAGAGAGACGCTGCTTTCCATTGGATGGCTGCACCATACAAGCGGGAGCCACGTAAGAGCAGGGCTGCATTAATAACCACTGCTGAGAGGGGAGGCTGGGTGAAAGCACGCCGGGAGAAATAAGTCAAACCACACAGAACATTTAAACAGCCGTATGACGTCAGTGCATCAATAATTAAAGCATTTTATTCATAGCCTGGAAGAAAAAGAATCAACTGACAAATCGTATATTCACTTTGAGTTACTTCAAATAGTGAGACAATTAAAATGCAAAACACTGGCTATGTGGGGGGGGGGGGGGAGAGGAGGGTTGGTGGGGTCTGAGTGTACGTGCAATCTCCTTTGGTTGACTCAGGCTGCCTGTAAATTTCAACACACTTGCTGGATTTATAATACACCCAAGCAAGTCACACGTATGCTGTATGTATCAGTGTTATGTATCAGGTGAGATGACAATGCACCCTTCATTTAAAATCATTACTGGAAAGTGTACTGCGTATGTTCAGCCAGTAAAGGCTTCAGAAAATGATTCAGAAATGGATGCCAATAAATTGGTACTTAGACAGTGCAATGTAGTGCATATTAGGCACAGTGATGTTACTCAGAGGTTACTATGTGCTAGGTGGAAATAAGGAAATTAATGTTCTGTGATCTGCATTCTGACAAGTCACACAGCCTTGCCATTAGGATGGGAATAGAAAAAAAATTAAGATGCACAAAGTAATAAACACCACAGCACCACATCTTGATTGGCAATTGTGGCTTGGTGTAGGGTGAGACAACCTAGCAGCTGTAATCCACGATCTATAGTACGTTCACTGTCTAGCACACCCAGAAACTGGGAGCAGAGCACAGTTCAGCTCATCCTAGCTCTCGGGTGAATGGGAACAAGAGAGCCTAGCCTGGAAATGAGAACAGGATTCAAGGCTGCGAGCTCAGTATTATATGCAGCTGAGCCTTAGCTTTGGTTGGCAGTGTTATCCAATCCATAGTTCTACTTGGACTCGAGAAGGGTGCTTCAGAGCATTAGCAGATGTTGTTAGCATACTCTTGCTTGCCTACTTCCTGACTTTATACTGAGGTTTATAGTGAAAGGTTTAATGCACAGTCCCTACTGGCAGGGACTGAGTAGTCACAGTTGTTCACACACGCAAACATTAACCACAGAGCTAAGCCACCGTTCATTTTAACCAATCTGAAACAGAAGCTGCTCATTTCATAAATGACAAAGAAAGAACGATACTCATAAAGGATTCATTGTTGATTTGCACTGCACCTAAAGACAACTAAAGAGTAAAAATTTGTCATAAATATTCATATATATTTGAAGTAATACCAAATAATGCACCAAAAACATAGACATGTTCGGATTGTGCAGCATATGTTTAATTCATTCTGGAAAATAACTGTACTTAAAATATTGCAAATAAAACAGCAGTTAACTCATTTTTAACTATTGTTTAGTTATTAGTCATTATGATTATAATAAGGATCCAATGTGGTTCCAACATATTACCAAAGGCACATTGATATTATAAATTTGATGCATGTTTGTGAGTATGTATGAAAAATACTGAACCAATAGATTATTCCTTTATAATAGTGTCATTGGGAGTATAAATATGTTGAATATAACTTATATATATATTATATATAATTTTTTTAATTTATCCTGAATCAGCATGGTTAGATATTATTAGCACTTTTAAATCTGTGGCAAATGTATTGGTTAATTTTCATTTCCGATAATGATTCATCTTTAATCTTTAATTAGCTTTAATTTGTTATAATGACTGGCTATCGCTAGTTTTCTATTGGCTGAGAAGGCACATGTGCTTCACAGCATCACTGCTTAGAGCAATGCCTTACAGCCACCCCGAGACTGCCCACTGCACGGGACTTACAAGGCAATGAGATAACACTGGGACGCTTCACTGGTGCATGGATACTGGGTTGTAAAGAAGTTGCCTACGCAAGCTCTTCCAGTTTCATCTGGTGCTCTACTGACACACTAATGGTCATTGTGACATATATACAAGGTTATAGAACGAATACAATAAGCTACCTATGAACGTGTTATCTTTGAGAGCTTGTTTAATTTTTTGTGTTAAGCAATGCACCTATTAACATGCTTCACCCAGGCCTTTTTTCATGCAGTGCCTTTGCTAATGTCAGAATAATATCTTCAGCACTTTCATTTTCCACAATAGCTTCCAGAGTCATATTCAGTAATTAATTCAAATGTAGGTATTCAACTTAGCTGATACATGAGATCGCTGCTAGTCATAAGTATGGAAATAACAGAAGTTATAAGCTAATTTGAGCAACTAACTTTTAACAAGAAAACAATTACCAGATGCTGTGCTGTGCTGTAAATTATTGTTGAGATGCTAATACATCAGTCACAGAGATGTATATGTAACTGGAAACAACGAACCCCATCGGTGCGGTAATAAGATGCTGTCCGAAACGGCATGTAAAACAAATATTTTCAGAATCAGAAAAACTTTATTGATCCTGGAGGGAAATTTGTTCATTGTGTCTCACAGAGACACAATGAACACTATATATAGCAAGTAACTCCCGGCTCGTCCAGGATTTCATTTTGAAATTTAACAAATGTACATTTTTACAAATTTCCATATGAATTTCCACCATGCTTAGGTTTCAAAGTAATGTGTCAGCTAAATTTAATATCCACATCTGAATTTAGTACTGACTCACACATAGCATCAGGTTCTTAAATATTTTGGGTGCATTCCTTAGTGTTGAACATAGTGACTTTGATTCCCATTGTAATTATCCTGGTGGTTCAACCCACTTTCCACTGATCGCTTTTCTTGTTTGCAGCAGTTTCAATGACATGAGTGATGGCATGCAGTAAGCAGCACCCTGTGTGGGCTGCAAAGTCTTGCATCTCATATCTCTGGGTGTAAGATGTTCTCATGTAAGATGTTCCTATAGCAGCTGGCTCAAAGGAAAGCGTCGATTTCCAAATAAATGATTTTAACGTTCTCATTTATGCATTTCCAAGGGCAGCCAAATACTGCACAGTGTAAGTTATATAAAATTAAGACATCTTTTTTTCTTTGATTTTAACTTTTACAGTATAAGCAAAAGTTTTGGACCCATACCTTCTGGGATGGGCTCCGGACTCCTACACCCCTGCATAGAATAAGCCTGTTTAGAAAATGGATGGATAATAACCTCTTGAAATGTTCAGAATGTATTACTGTATTGTAGAAGTTGATTACTATATGACTGGAATGTTTAACTACTTTCAAAATAACATGGCAAACGGTAGGTTCAGACAATGTTCAGGTAAGACCAGGATCAGAGACAAAATCTTGCTTATTGGTTGGTTTATTAGTAATGGTAACGTGAAGGATAGCACATAATGTTTTTGGCTTTTACGCTAATGCTCACTGTGCCACTTGTAGTAAGACACTATTCCCCAAAATGTTTATATTAAAATGAATAGCACAATCCCCAAGGGTGTGGTGTTTTCTCCCCCTGCTGACCAAAGCTGGTACAGTGGACTTTTTAATTTGAAGAAATGATCACATTTTACAGTTTCTTGTCACTATAGATGTGATTTAATGCCTTAATGCTAAAATAAGATAGTAAACTATCTGAAAATAAATTCCCAAATTTTACTGTTAAGTTAAAATGTAATAATAAAAGAAACGTGTGTGTTTCTTGTGAGGGTTGGGGGGATTTGCATTATAAAATTATATCATGTTAGTAGAGGAGGACAAAGAAACTAAATAAAATGTAACTGTTATTTTAATGGCAAGCTATGTGCTGAAAAGGTTTAAACATTTTTTTTCGAGCAGATACCAGTGAATAAATCTTAGGTGGTAAACAGACTGCAGAAATAGCCGATTTTATGTACAATGTGTCCTGGATAGGCTTTCAAGTGTTCGTCTGAGGGTCGAAGCTTTCACTTGTGGAGTGACATTGATTAGTTTGTGAATGACGTCAGCACAGACTCAGAGAAGAGCTGTGGAGAGACGTCAAATACCTCTCGAGCTAAGGTCAGCTCTGTTGTGCGGCAACAGTTTTGAAAAAGTTTCATTATCAGTCCTTGACTGAACTTTCATTATGTATCTGTGTGTCCATGTGTATCATTAATGAGGGAAGAAGCTCTTTTAAACCTCTCTGTGTTGTTCTCTCAATGCAGGCCCCACAGCTGGATTACTCCTTAATACTGTAGGTATACTCAATGATCCAGAGTTCTGGTGTGCCACGTGATGACTCAGAATCAGAAAATCAATTCATGCAGTTAGACCTGAACTGAAATTTCCTCTAATATGTTATGAATTAACCATTGCAAACAAATAGGAAAATGGAATGGAACTTATTTCTTTCTTATATCTGACTGGCATTATAGGAGTTGAGCAGATAACTGGTGTCTCTAAATTGCCCATAGTGTATTATTGTGTGTTTG
>JAODKL010000009.1:2368852-2379040 GCA_026780765.1 Petrocephalus schoutedeni | reverse complement strand
GTGCCCCCCCCCCCCCCCAACTCTCTCCTCTGCCATTACATCCCACTCAGGGTGTATTCAGCCTGGAATATCCTACAGCACCCTCCTCCAGACAGGTTAAGTGTTTAGAAGATGCATGGATTGTCCCAGAAGACAGTATATTTAAAAATTGCATACACTGCATAATTGAATACAGGATTCATTCCTCTTTTGGAATTAACCATTTAAAAAAATTGTATATGTTTACAGTATATCATAATGAATTATTCATATGGATACAGTTGTTGATGTTGCTTATGAAAGAGAATTATAGTTCTATGCTAGGTATACAGAATTTGACAGAGTTTTTAAGCTAAAATCAAAGCTCATTTACACAAGATAAATGGGCTAAGTGACATTTGACAAACCTTGTCTAATGCCTGAAAGCCACTCCTACACATAAACTTTCAGACAGAAAATGAGACAGAGAGGAGTGTGTATGTGGGTGTATTGCAGATTCTAATCCCACTGTCCTCATAACAAAGCAATTTAATGTGTCAGAAACAGGCCACAATGTGTGGCTTAGTGGTCTACAATGATCAAATAGTGGGTGCCAGGCTGCGTAACCAAGACTGTGCATGCAGACAAAACACAAATGGATTAGTAATGTATTTATCCTAATTAACAACATGGGAAAGACTTGAGAGCTGATTCCATTCTCTTTGCAGGAAACCCATTATCTCTGCAACTCCTCTCTTACATCGGCAGGATGCTTGTGCTGATCATTTATTTATTGACATTGGTTTGTCTTTTCAGGAAATTCCAAGTGTTTTTCATTTTAAAATGTGTTTTTTATCTCCATTGTTGCTAACCAAAAATATTTTGTTACTGCACTGTCAGAACGAAAGGGTACAGCCCTGGTACAGTCATGTACCCCAAGGTGCAAGCAACATGAATGTACCCCCAATGGTACAAAAATGTTCCTCGGAAGGTAAGTCAAAATATGAAACACTACCCTTCCTTATGTAACTGAATGACTCATCTTAAATAAGATTGAATAAGCTTAAAAATAAATATAATGGGTACAGTCTTTGGATTATGCTTTTTGTTTTATAGGTATTATTATGCATGTGCCCAACATATAAAACATGTTGTTAATGTAGGTAAATAAAGTAAAGTTCCTTTTCTCTCCACAGAGCCATCTCACTCTTTGTGAGGTAGATGCCTTTTTTCGGGGCATGTGTGAGTGTGTGTGCTAGTGTGTGCAAGTGCATTTTCATGTCAAATTCAGAGTCCCCCCCCAAATACAAATATTACAGTCTATAAATAGCATATTGACGTCAAACAACAGTTATTTCGGTTCATCAGTTTGCATTCTATCTTGGAGTACAAATCTGTACAAAATCAACTAACTTAGAGTATATTTTTGGATTACTTGGAAATACACGAAAACCCTTTTGTTTAATGTTTAAAGTTTTGTGTCTGTTTATCTCTGCATGGCTTCTGTTAGATGACCGAGGTGTCAAAATAACAGAACCATATATTGGTAAATGGATTTTTATTTACCTTTTCAGAATTTAATGGGCAATATTTTATTATATTATATAATATTATTTTATTATTAAAGAGGTAACACTTTAATAATCATCTCCATAATGCAATACAAAGCATCCTTAATTCTTATACCAACCATTATAATGTATTATGCATCACATATTGCATAATAGATGAGATGTTCATCGGAGCAAATTATGTTTAATAATCAGTATTATAATGCCTTATGACTGTCAATAGAAGGTACTGTTAAGCTTTATTAATTCTTATTTCTTCTAATATAATCTATGTATTTTTGTTTTGTTGATTGATTCTCTCTGGAATAGTTAGCATTGGCCATATAAGTGTCAAAGCTGACAGCTGGTTGATCTCATCATGTGCTTCCTCAAAGTGTGTTATTGAGTCAGACCAGCATCTGAACTATATTTCTGGACAAATCATTTTGACATATAGAGTAAATGAATAGGGGCTCTTTAGGGCAAGGGTGGGTGACTGCAGTACTAACTGATTATCCCAGACTAAAACTTAAGCTGGCGATAACTAATAGGCAGCGGACCATATCAATGCACCTTGACTTTTTCTTTATATTTCTATTAAATGTAACCTTATAAATTAGCACAATTTATATTATGTTAATATGATATGATATTAATATGATGTGATATTAATATAGCGTGTTGTATCTGCTTATCCTTTGATTTAATCTACCGGTAATGTTGAGGCTCAAGTTACTATAATGTAAATGGAAAGCTTCCATGTTGAAATATGCCAGATATTAAAATCACCTAGAATCAGGGGTGCTGGGGGTGGGGCATGGATGCCCTGATAGATTCAGGTGTGTCAGCACTGTACAGGGGCTGTTGAATACATAAAATTCTAAAATTATGTAATGTAAGGGGTAGAATGTCTAGCCACTCCCCTGCTTATAACCCTAGCTTTTATGTTTTTTTTTTTTTAGAAAGTGAAAAACTTCTTGGAGAGTTGGGAGTGTATGAGTCAGAATGTTCAGCCTGTACTGCTTTACATACTTCATAGTTCATTGCACTCCCTTAGTGATGTGAATGTTGAGTGTTTTAGTCCTCAGGTAGTACAACCACTAATAATGATAGTAATACTGTTAGCAATATCTGATATCTAATTAATTGGAATATCTAATTAATTGGATAATGATTGTAAAATAATCTTCCTACAATAATTTTCTTTAAATGCGAGTTAAACTACTGTACCTTAATTGCCCATCATTCTCTTGCATTCTCTTTACTGACCTTTACCTAAATGCCATAGATGGACTTAACTTGACCACAGGGTTGAAAATGTCAAGTTAATTAACCAATAAAGAGTCAAACAGTCGCTCAAATCAGCTAAGACAGAAACAAACACAACTTCGGCATCTCTTCAGCAAAACTTCAATCAGCATAACAGAATGAGGTCTACCAATTGTCAGGCTTTTAACAGTTTAATGACAGGTGGTACTTAGTCTGATAACACAATGATGCCAGTAATTGCAAAACGCTGCAGTAAATGTGCCTATATAAGATATTCCCCTTCATTTTGCATGTAAAAAGCCTTATTTAGGAAAGTACCCAAGAGAAAAAAAAATGTAAACATTTTATCCAGACTCCACCATACTTGTGTGAAGGTACAAATGACTAAAAGATCCATCCTGACAGGATCTGCTATAATATTTACATACCATGTTGTGCCAGAATTGCCTCAGACTTAAATAGAGAAGAGCAATGAGGAGAGCGGTATAGGCACTTGGCTGAGGAAAAATAATTCATTGCTCCAGTTTAATGCTGTGACGCAATTAGGAGTTATAGAAATGTGCAGCATGCAGTGTCGTCCTATAATTACAAATTCCTGGAGCCCATCTCAAAAAGCACATTCTAAAATGTTTCTGTGGTCCTGAATGGTCTTATTAGTATGCTCCCACCCTGCTGATATTCAGCCAAACCGCATGTTATGCTTACCGGAGTATGCAGCCTTTACTGTGTATACCATTTCAAGCAATGGAAGCTTTATTCATACATATGCAATAAAGCAGAACCTCAGTACAACCTTTGCTATGCTAATGCTATGCTCTCTAGTCACGCTCACTTTCATACGCCACGTTGCATAGCGACATTCCTGTGCTGTATAATACAAGTCTGGTTTATCAGTAACACATTTCCTATTGACTTGATCTCTGTTCTTGGTTTAAACGTCTGGCTAAGTTTGATTGGTAGTAAACAACCTCACACCTTTGGGTTAACCTGCTGCAGGTAGAATGAATCACAATTAGATTAACAGACCTTTAAGTAAAAGCATTACAGTTTCTGTCACTTTTTTAACTTCCACACTTTAAAAGGAACAAAAAAAGTAGAGTTAAAGCTTAGGTCCTGTATAGTACAAGCAAACAAATACAGTAAAACTAAAACAAGCCCCTAAAGATGCTGTAAGCTTTGGGTCTGTGGCATATAAAATGATAAAAATGCAAGATAACACTGAATAAAGAATATCCTTTTTAATGGAATAACCTACCTGTTCATGTCTATATTTCAAACACGCTCTATATTAAAGTATATAGTAAAATCCCAAGTGTTTAATCACTTTTGTAATTGGTGCTGAGCCAAATATGGATCCCGAACAGCCTTTTGGGAGGAAACCACAGAAAAATGTTACGAATGGGTAACACGGTGGGGGCCATGTGGATCAGCCAGTGATTTCACAAGTTTAATCGGTTCCATTTTTCACATGCTAACAATGTGTGAACATCGTAAAAACTTATTTTTTGGAAATAAACCAACAACTCTGCAAAATGCCCAGTGTCCTGTGGCCTGGTGGAGTACTGGCCATATATATCGGTACAAGTTTGTGGACTGGTGGTTGGGAACCCATATTATAGACGATAAAAATTGCATAATATAACCTGGAAGAAATATACCCATTTCAACACTGAATTTACTGCCCCTGCGTTTCCTTCTTCAAGTTGTACTAGATTAGATTGCTTTTGGAATCCAACAGAAAATAAAGTGGGAATAAATATATTTTTTTAAATGGGAAGGTGTGGTGGTTCAATGGGTATCACCAATGCCTCCCACCCCCAGTACTGGAGTTTGAGTCTCCACTATGGCTCCATGTGTGGAGTTTGCATGTTCTTCCCCCCATTATTTTAGGTGAATTTAAATTGCCTATTTGTCCATATGTGTGTGTGAATGGTTATTCTCTGCCTTCTGTACAACAAAAGTAGCTTCCAGGATAGCTTCCAGATACCTGTGACCCTGGATCGGGCAAGCAAGTATAGAAAATGAATGAATGAAAAATGTAATAGTATGATTTAGAGAAGAATCCATTTTCAGGGGTCCTCTTACAAGAAATTACCTTTGAGAAAGCCATACCTGTACTAACCTGGTGTTTCACTTTAGTATTTCAACAGCCCATATTCATCATGATGTATAAGTGCTTGACGAATGTGTCATTATAGTGAAAACAGCATCACGATGGGAGGCAAATTTACACACAGACAACAGGTGGCATCCTTCAGCCCCAATTTATTTTTACTGGAACATACAAAAACCTTATTACTTTGAGCAGTTACCCTACATGGTACCACTTTTCTTGAGGGGACAAAAATACTTAATAGATAGTAACTCAGTTACTACTGAAGAACAGATGATGAACAAATATAGCAGCTACTTGAGATAAAAGATGCATCATGATTCATTAACGACAAACAAACATGGCATCAGTATGTCACTTGCGTAATTCATTTATTGTTCCTTCAGTAGTTCCTTAGTAATTTTTTCAGAAGTTCACCAAGGTTAAGAGAATTAACAAATATAGTAACAAATACTGTTACTGCTCAGGATAAATGATACTGGTGTTGGGGATGAATGGGGATGATGGTGGTCTGTGGTATGAGGCTCCAGTTATGGACCAAAAGGGTGCCGGTTCAAATCCCATCTACCACCAGTGGGTCCCTGAGCAAGATCCTTAGCCCCAAGTTGCTTTAGGGAGATTGTAATTCCCTGGAATTGGGTAATGTAAGTCACTCTGGATAAGGGTGTCAGCTAAATGCCATAAATTTGTATATTATATATATTGTCAGTCACGCCAAGTTCAGTTGGGTCATGTGCTCTCAGTGAAAACCTACAAACAATGATCAAAGGTGCTGCTGTTTGCCCATTTAGCAAAATCAGTGAATGAAAGATATTCAGAAATACAGTATCAGTCAAAAATTTGGACACGCCAAGCCGCTTACAAATGGGACAGATAGTGTCATATCACATGACTTGGTCACCTGAGGTAAACCTAGTGGAGGAGTTTGACCAGAGAGTGAAGGAAAAGTGGCCAGTGAGTGCTCAGCATATATTTGGGACCTCCTTCAGGACAGCTGGGAAAGCATTCCAGGAGGCCACCTCATGGAACTGGCATAGAGAAGACAGTAGGATCAGCCAGTCCCTGTGACAATTGGGGTTGACCGCCTTGCTCAAGAGCTCAATGGTGGGATTGGTCTGCTGACCCAGGGATTTGAACCGGCAACCTTCTGAGTCCCGATCCACAGCAGCCCCCCAAACAAATCCTTTTTTAATCTAATGCTGTACTGGTCTGTGCATAATTGCATACATGCTATTTTGTAGTCCTGATGTCTTCATGTACTGTAGTACAAATAATCCTTTTAAATCAGACACCAAATATTCTTTGAAAAACCTCTCATCTTTGTCCAAAGGATTAGAAATAGACACCTGGCATTTTTTATCAATTCTCTTACAATCCAGCTAACCATCCTAATCTTATTGTTTAACCTAGTACCATATTTTCATTCTATTAAAATCTGTCATTGAACAGAAATACACGCTGTCTAAAATACATGAATAATGGTGAGTTTACATTCAGGTCTCTTTCCCTTGTGTTGCTTCCTTCTGTCTCTGTAGAGCAGTGGACAAGTCAGAGCTGTGAGGTAAAAGCCATTCCTCCAGCCAGGATGAAGATAAATCATTAAATTCTGGACACGTGCGACCGGTTGTCCAGACACAAGCTGGTACTGGAAATTCACAACTACATTCCCCGGGCTCGGTGACTAATACTCTGAGAATGATCTCTGCATTGTTTTAATGGATCAGGTGTTAATGTATACTGACATTTCGTGTCTCAGCCCAGGAAATTTGTATGGCCTAGCTGTGCCGCATGACTGTCATTCTTCGGATCTGGGCTCACTCGAGTATGGTTTTCAAAATGAGAGAGAGCGAGAGAGAGCGAGAGAGCAAGAAAGGGAGAAATGAATGTGAGCTGTATTTTTAGTGTTTCATTCATAAAAATGGCACATGTATTTTTAGCATTTCATTCAGAAAAATAGAGCAGCTCACCCCAGTGGAACTTGGGAAGGCGTCATCCTGGAAATAACGTGGTTTAAATTGAAAATGCATAAAAGCTAAGCCTTTGATATTGCTGTTAAAAGGTACAGAGACTACAAATTGCTTACCATTTGTTTTCTCTCTGTATGTACTGTTATCTGCTCCATGTTTCTGATATTTTTATGATACTCCATCACTTTTCTATATACAGACATGAGTATGTAGGCTTTTTATTGTGAAGGTCAATGTAATAATTACATTCATTTGATTTACTCCAGGGTCTCGGAAAGCAGACGTATTTATGTGCAGATCACTCATAATAATGGCAGTTGCTATAGATTCAACAGCTCTATATTGCTGAATAGTGGATGAAGGAGAGGGACAGGTGTTGGGATTCACTAATTCCTGCGTAGCTTCGTATTCCCGTAAGAGTGTACATGCGTTTTGAGGTAATGTATGGTAAGCAAAAGTAATAAACACATGCCACATACTGTAGTTTGAATATTTCTTTCACGTCCATAAACCTGTCCTGATGTTTTGGCCTTCGCCCGACATAGGAGACAGTCACAGGGATGTCCCAGAATTAAAAATAAAAAAATAATACAGTAATAATAAAAGTAACGACATACAGTATGGTACTCTACCTCAAGGTGATGAACCGCTGTAGTCATACAATACTTGCATGAGAGTCAAAAACAACTGCATGTACTGAACTCTAATTTTTTACTTTTTTATATGACAGGCTTTATACTGTAGCAGTCCGTTCATATGTACAAGATGTCTGCAAGTCGGACGTTCTTAACCTGGTGGTTGCCTGCACTTGCAAACAGTTATGTCTGATTACCTTTTACTCGTGCATTACGTTTGTTAGCACTGATTTTTGGGAGAAGGCAAAAATTAAATAATTCCTTATCAAATATTTCTGCTGTTCTGTCTAGTTCAGTCGTAGAGAAGCAGACTATTTTCCTAAGCGGTCATTAAATGATAGATAATCCGACAATCTAATCAGCTTTTTGGTAACAGAGGGCCTGATGTAGATGTCATTAGCAGCTTGGTTACCCCCTCTCTCTCCCTCCCTCCCTCCCTCCCTCTCTCAGCAGAATATCTTTGACGTTTTTTTGGCTACCAACATTACCATACATCTGGGCCAAACTGTTTTTTTAGGTTTGGGAGTCAGAGATAGATCACATCTGGAAGCTTCTCTCTGGTGAATGGATGCATCTCAGCACTTCTTAATTCACACATATCCAGTCTCTGTATCCTTCTCCACATTAGTTTTGCGTCAAGTGATTAATTAATGTCAAAATAGGTGATGAGATGCCAGGGGTACGGGTGGGCGGTTCTATACTGCAGTATTACCCAGTCCAGTCCTCAAGGACCCACAATCAGTCCATGTTTTTACTCCCGGTTGGAGGGCTGGGAGGGAGCAAAAATGTTCACTGTCTGGCAGGGAGCTGGGAAGGAACAAAAAATGTGGTCGGTAAGTTGTAAAAATAATTATACAGTGCATAGCAACAACAACAACATAATGAATAATAATACTAGTAGTAATAATAATAATAATAATAATAATAATACAGTAATAATGAAAGTACCTACATTTGGCACGGTCCTGTTCCTGTGGACCGTTCTGTGGACCGTGGACCAGGTTGGCAAACACTGCTGTACTGTACTCTGCATTCCTTACTTCCTTTCAGGTCTTACATTTGTAAATGCAGATGCTTACTGAAGCTCAGATCACATCGTCCTACGCACATTAGAAATTTAACATACTGTATTTGTCAACTAAAATGACAAGGCATTTATTGTGCAGTGCAAACTATACTTGTTATGCTATTTACCCTACAAAGGTTTGGTATTTGTCAATTTAATTGGTTGTTACTTTCCCCGTGGGTACTTAGTTAGCAAAGTAAGACTGTAATGTTGGAAGAAAAAAGTTTTTGTTCCTCAGTCTTTAACACTGAATTGTTTATATGGCACATCATTCTGGAGAATTATACATTTGGTGAACTTACAGGGGCTGTTTGTACTAACAAAGGCTGTGCTGTGTCCTTCAATACATACTCAAAGCTTCCAACTTACCACAGTGAATGAAACTAATATCTCATCTGAGAGTGTACATTGTTTTGTTTGGGAGCCACTTGCAAAGCTTACTGAAGCTCTACCTGACATCAGATCATGTTCTATGTCCCTCTTGAGCTTGACCCTTAGGATGAATGTGTGTTACATTTATGCAGTAAATGCTTTACAGACCCAATGGGGAGGCAGCTCCTGCCTGGACAATGCGACAGCAGCCATTCTGTACCAGTACGCTCACCACACAGCAGCTAAGGGGCAGGAGAGTTCATCAATTCAGTATAGGAGATGGTTAAGAGGCCATGGTAGGCAATTTAAGCCAGGGCATCAGGGTACCTCCCCAAATCCTTTGAAAGATACCAAGGGATGCCCACTTTATGACATCAGTCTTACATCTCATGTGAAGGACAGCACAATTTTTTACAGCACAGTGTACCCATTACTGTACTGGGTTCAACACAATAGGCTCCCCTGTTGTCCACATCTACACCTCTTTCAGCAGCCGGCCAGCATTCCAAATTAGTCTCCCACCCAAGTACTGGCCTGACCTAAACCTGCTTCACTTCAAATGGATTACTGTATCTGAAATGCAGGTGGTATGAGATGAGGTAAAGGGTATACTCTGTTACAGATTGCCAGTCCTGCTACCAACCCCCAAATTTTAGTGGTATGACTGCTGACTTAAACCCGAACTGTCCTTTAGTCTCTAATGCATGTCTGCAGTGAGAAAATTCATTCTAAAGAAACTTAGGTGCAATTGGGACTTGAGGTTCCTGCTTTTCCTCATAATGACCTATGCCCAAGGTACCCTTGCATAGTAGCTTCAACCGAACTTCAGTTCAGCATGCTACATTATATCTCACGTAAGAATTACTTACTGGCAATTATTTACTTGTTTTTCATGTAAATCACATAATGAGTTTAGATCAAACAAAAAAAGTCCTGGTAGTCATTCTGTACATTCTGGAGCAGTTTTTTTTGTCATTTTTTAGATAATGTTATTGCAGAGGCGGCACAGTGGTGCGGCGGTTAGCACTGACGCCTCACACCTCTGGGACCGGGGTTCGAATCCGGCCCAGTTCCATGTGTGTAGAGTTTGCATGTTCTCCCCGTGCTGTTGTGAGGTTTCTTCCGGGCACTCCGGTTTCCCCCCACAGTCCAAAAACATGCTGAGGTTAATTGGAGTTCCTAAAAAAAAATTGCCCGTAGGTGTGCATGTGTGAGTGAATGGTGTGTGAGTGTGCCCTGCGATGGGCTGGCCCCCCAT
>JAODKL010000009.1:2344714-2366089 GCA_026780765.1 Petrocephalus schoutedeni | reverse complement strand
GTGAGTGTGCCCTGCGATGGGCTGGCCCCCCATCCTGGGTTGTTCCCCGCCTCGTGCCCGTACCTTCCGAGATAGGCTCCGGACCCCTGCGACCCTGACAGGAAAAAGTGGTTTGGAAAATGGATGGATGTATGTTATTGCAGATGTATTCTAAATGCAAAAGGTGACATGAGATTAAAACTCCATTGTAATAAGTGTGCGGTTTAATACATTCATTTAGCAAAGTCCAAAGTCTGCTGCCAAATCAGATTTTAAGATGACTCATCTACTGATTCATAACCTCCAGGGAACTTTGTGGTGCAAAGGTAAACTCTAGAAGAAATCACCATTTATCTCATTTGTATTCTTATCAGATAAGAGAACATGCTATAGTTTGATTCTTAGTTTAACCATAGTAATGTTATTCTTCTTTTTTCTATACATCTCGTGTCTACATGTTATATTTTAAATAAATATAAGCTTGAGGAAGACCACCAGGAACTTTTTACATCTGGATAAACCAAAACTGCTACTGCTTAAAAGAATGCATCAAGTTGCTGAGTACCTATGCTTTTTGTAGCAAGACGTACAGTTAATACATATTCCCCATAAATGTTACCTACCTTAGCGAATGCATGCACAGTACAGCATCAGCCACTCCACAGACACCAACACGCGCACAAATTACAGATCCTGCAGGTTTTATTTTTATTTTATTTTATTTTTTATTTTCTCAGGCCCATTAATCTACGGCACTCTTTTTCATGATCAGATGCCAGTAATTTTCTGTATCCTTTTTTTGCAAATCCGTTGGTTAGGATCAGTGAAAAATTATGGAAGATAAAATACTGAACAGTAATTAGAGGATGAATCAAGGCACTTTCTAAGTGACACACACTAGACCATTGTGATAGCTAGATGACGGGGTCAGAGCATCTCCAAAATTATAGGTCTTGTAAGGTGTTCCAGGTATGCAGTGGTCAGTACCTATCAAAAGTGGTCCAAGTGAACAAGCGAAGGGGTCATGGGCACCCAAGGCTCATTGATACATGGAGGAAGGCGATCCCACAGGAGAGCTATGGTAGGACCAATTGCTGAAAAACTTAATGATAGAAAGGCATCCAAACTCACAATGCATTGCAGCTTGCTGTGTATGGGACTGCGTAGCTGCAAAATGATCAGAGTGCCAATGCTGATCCCTGTCCACTGCTGAAAGTGCCTACAATGTGCACAGGAGTGTCAGAACTGGACCATGGAAGAAGGTGACCTGATGAATTATGTTTTCTGTAACATCATGTGAAAGGTGATTAATTGTTGTTGACACACAGTGCACAACAACGAAATGAGGTACCTTGCTCAGTGTACCTCAGCAGTACTTGTGGGTTGGGGACTTGAACCAGCAATCTTTTGATTACATGTTTGCATCCCTTACCATTACACCACCTTCCCCTGCCCCATGGCTTACCGGGTGCGTGTGTTGTTTACCCAGGAAAGATACGGCACCAGGATGCACTATAGGAGGAAGGCAAGCCAGCAGAGGCAGTGTGATGATCTGGGCAATATTAGAAACCTTGGGTCCTAGTATTCATGTGGATGTTACTTTGACATGCAACACCTACTTAAACATTGTTGCAGACAATTCCCAATATCTCATTTTGATTGAGCTTCTGCTGTACAAACAAGTTCAATCCATGTAGGCTCTCAGCTTAAAGGACTTAAATGATCTTCTGCTAATATCTTGGTGCCAGGTACCACAGGACACCTTCAGAGGTCTTCTGGAGTCTGTGTCTCGGCAAGTCAGAGATGTTTTGATGGCATGAGGGGAACCTACACGATATTACAGTAGGTAGGTGGTTTTCAATGTAATGGCTGATAGGTGTATTGCTGTCTGAATGGCCCATACTTTGTTTTATTTCTTCTCGGTGGATGAGATCTATATTTTGAGAGCTCCATGCTGAGATTGTAATTAAAGAAAAGACTTGGTGAAACCCTTCTGCAGTTTGTTTTCCCATGCACTATAAAGCAGTACAAAAGCATGTCTGCATTTACCCATTTCTCTCCCAGCCTAACATTTGCCAGATGCTCTACCACATTATACCCTGTGGTGAGTTAGCTTAAAATGTCAGCTTTATTTTGCCAATCTAGTGCCATTCTCCTAAAATGCCCCTAACTGCTAATTCAGGTCATACTTAAAATAATTACTTAAAAAGGTACTTTAGGTCATACACAATGTTCTCTTTATCAACAAGTAAACATCACAGGTAAAATGCACGGTTTAAAAACGATCCTTTTTACGGAGACTGAATCATGGAAACCTGAAAATGGTGAATAGCATCCTCTTCCATTGTGAGTGCAAAATTTTCTTGTTAAGGGGAACAAGTCTGTGCCATCACATGTCGGCTGTGGTTCTCACTGGCTCCTGTTCCCACCAATCACATTTCTCTTTCTTTTAAACAGTGTATGGAAGACTAATCGTAATAATACCTTTAATGGAAACGCACATGTGTGAACCCTGCATGGTGCTTGGACGAAGACGAAATGCAGGCCTTTGATGGTGTTTATGGGGAACTAATGAAAAGCCTAGTAACCAGTACTTTGATGACTGATTTTGGAATGTTTAAGAACTGTCAAGTATGCATGGTAGTGAGGCCTGCAGTGGAGGGCTTGTGGCAGCTACCGAGTACCGAGGCAAGACGTGCTCCTTTTACAATGTTGTGAAGCTGTTTCTGGGATACCAGGCATCCTCTCCTAGCCACATAAATCTTTCCTGATGTATGCAGTGGGCAAAGAAAGGTGGCTTCCTGGGAAGTGAGCACATCTGACCAGGAGACAGACCTCTGACGTAGGTTTTACCAAAGCATTCGAAATTTGTCACCTTCTCAAAACTGATGGTATACAAGGTATTGTAATATCATTGTTTTTATCTACTTGGCAGTTTTCTGGGAGTAATACACTTTGGTATATTGTATATACTGTTTTGGTATATGTCAATATGACTGTTATATATATATATATATATATATATATACATATATATATTTTGTAACACAGTATTAATGAAAAATAATTCCCAAAGAATGATCATCCTTAAGAATTATTATCCTTTTGGCAAATGACTTATTCTATATATCAGGCACCTACCACAGATCTAATGGCCACAGATGTTAGATGCCTGTCACCACTAATGCAGGCAAGTGATGGAATTAATGTTTCAGGTGTATTTTCTAGATTTACCTGTTTAAATTGTTTAAAATGTATTTTTGGATTTTAATTTTATACGCCTTTAATTGCTGCGTACCTAGCTGAGTACAGTTTGAACGCTGCACAGCATAGAGCAAAACTTGGATTCTACTATTACAGCAAGAAAAAAAACTGTATATATGATGCAGATGTCATTCAATGGGGATAAGTACGCTTTGTTTCTCAGCATGAATAGATGCGTTTTACATTCACGTATTAGCTGCTTTAGCAGGTGCCCGTTAATGAAGAACAGAGCAGATCGAATGAGCTATTTCTCCTACCGTCAGTTGTCCTTGATTTTCCGATTGCTGAGAACTCTGATTGCTGTAATGCGTCGACGAGCTGCCATCTTTGTCCATTCTGCTGATCCAGTGGACCCCTAGCAGTCTGAGCATTTTTAAGGTTTTTTTTGACATGCTTGGAGTTTCACTTCCCCAGAGGATGAGATATGAGATGCTCCTGCTGTAACATTAGAGAGACAGGAAATGGGACATAGGAATAAGAAGATAAGGCTGCAAGAGGCTTGGTTATTCCTTCCAGTCGTCTAAGCAAAATTCAGCAAAATAAATGAGAAAAGAAGCGGATGTATATTTCATGTCTTCTCCATTTATTTAGCAGTGCATGAATGTAATGAGTGAGTGACGGTGTTGTGAACTGTCAAAAAAGGCTCTGAGCTATAATATTAGAGGAAGTAATAACTTGCAATGTTAGGTACTGGAAGGCAGTTCTGGCCCCATTAAGGCCCCAAATGCTTTAGGCTCTAATGTTCTCACCTCCCACCCACTGCTGACCTATGAGTCACCAGGCATTTTACCCTCATGTTAAATCTTTATTAGATTACCTTAAATCACAAAGCCTCACGATAGGGGAAAATTTGACACTTCTGTTTTTTTTCTTTTTGTTCTGGGTGGATAGATGTGTTTCGCCCTCATTTTTGTTCAGTTTCAAGCAGCATTAAGCCACACATAAGCTTATACACAGAGGCTGTGACCACCTTTAGGAATTTAAGGAAGCACCCTAAAGCACAGGAACAATGTGATTGGATACTGAAAAAGACCTAGAGTGTGCTATCAGGGGATGCACGAATATGCACATGCTGAAACCATAGTAGTAGAATTGTCCCCTGTTCTCCACAAGAGTGATATTTACTGCCAGCAGAAAGTTATTGTTTTATGTATATAATCAGGTGAATTTTTTTCCCCTCCCTGGAAAATCCATTAGCTGTTTCTTTCTAGTTGGCATTTTACCCTGCCCTCCATTGCAGAATCCACTTGCCTAGGGAAGAGACAGTATATCTCAGGGTTAATGATGCTACATACCCTGCATGGCTTTCTCTCAGTGACCTCTGCTCATCTTCAAAGTCATATTCACTGGCTGGGTACTTTTAACCAACCCTGTGCTGTCTGACTTAATCAAACCCAGCTGGCTTATTATTATTATTATCGGTTATTTATGGGAAATAATAATAATAATAATCTCAGAGCATCCATTTCCTTAATTTGATGTATGGAGTGTTACCATTTTGCCACAAAATAGTTACGCACTTATGTTGCAGAAAGAGGTCAGAGGTGACATCATCAAACTGTATAATGTCAACTCTAATAATAATAATAATTTGCCATATTTGCATTATTTTACAAATAAAGCTATAATTGAATAGAAATTTAACACATGTATGATGAAATATCCGAATCATTGTCAATAAGTAGAAATATACCCTCAATCCTGTAAATTTACCTTGAATTTACTCTTAAAAAGAACTTTGTAAAGAGGTTCATTGTACAGGATATTCATCATTGCCATTGGAAAAGGCACACCCTAAGTAGAATAAATGGCTTTTGGACCAGGCATGTAGAAAATCTTAAGATCCATTCCCATTATAAATATAATGATTTCTGGGTGGATTTCAGAGGTGTGAACGAGGTGGGTGGGGGGGGGTCAGTGGAGCACTGGCTCTCCAAAGTGCTGCTGTCACTCATTGGTTAATTATAAGGTTGGCCCGTCTGTATGAATTGAGGCCCCTTTCTATGCCCACTCCCCCCATAGCAGGGGAATCACCCCTGCTAAAAACCGTTAAAAACATTCTTACATTATGTGTTAAATTTTGGTGCATGTGCCCTGAAATGCACTGGCATCCCAGCCTCGTGCCTTATGCTGCCTGGGATAGGCTCCAGGCAGGGCTGCCACCCTGACAAGGTAACTGGCTGGAAGATGGATGAATGGGTTAACCTGTATTATGAAGGTCATTTGTTTAATTTATTCCGACATGTCCTCTGTGCCAATGTTCAATGCATTTACAGTTTTGAATTTTGTCATGGAAGCCATCGTAGTGTCCCCTGCCTTGCGTCCTGTGTTTCCTTGAATAGGCTCCAGATTCCAGGTGACCCTGCTTTGGATAGCCTATTATGGAAGATGGATAGATAGATTGACCAAAATAATTAAACACAATTACAATTACAATCATCAATCAATCAATTTTTGTATTGCTTTTTCTATCAATGTAACTATTTAATTTGGTAGTATATTATTGTATTAATTTGTAAAATATATAATATTTTATCTTCCTTTTGTTTTCATGGTGTCACGTGGTGCTTTAAATTCATTTGTTAAAAGACATTTATCTACATTACAGATTAACCCATAATTTTGTACGTTTTTCTTTGTCAACCGAAGGCATCAACTCTAGGCCAACATAGTCACTTATGCCTTAATATATGAAGTTTTTTCTTCTGATTACTGCAGCCCCGCAAAACACAGTTGCATTAATAAAAAACAAATAACAAAAAATATATTGTAGGGATTTTGGATAACACCAGTGCTATGATTTGGCATGAAATAAGATTTCCTAAAGCTCTCAGGTATGAGGTTAGCTAATGATTCCGCTATCCTTTTTACATACTCAATATCTTCATCAGGGAATGCACATAATGTGAATTATTTTGTGCTTTTACCATGTCAGTGTTCAATTCTTAAATCTGATTGGTGAAAAGGGTGTTGATTAATTTACTATAATTACTAAAATAATGCCAGCTAGGTGGATCACAGTAGTAAATCGATGCGCTATTATAATCTTTAATTCTAACTCCTTAAGGGTTAATGCACGACATGCCAGGGCTGTATCTAAGTAAAATATTTAATCATTGGGTGAAGAAATCAGTTATACTAATAAATGCATTTTTGGCTTGTAATAGTGAAACTAATGTCTTCAGGTGCAGATGTGTCAGCCATACTGTATGTGTAGTAACCATGATATAAACAAGTTAATGCACTTCAAGGCGTGCATTACAGGTTTTTAAACTCATGCCACAGCGGTGACCGCTATGCATCAGGTGGTTCTTCGCTTCTGTTGCCGTACGTTTGAAAACATATAATGCATGGCTTATTGTGCATTAACCCTTACTTTACTTCACTCTGGAATCCAGTACCCTGTGCCAATGACTGTCTGCGAAGTACCTTTAGCTCAAAAATTAAATTACAGAGCATTATGCTTTTAGACTGCCAAGAATGTGTGCTCTGTTTTTATGTGATGGCTTGTTCTGTCACTGAAGCAAACCAGAAGAGCATGTTAAATAATTAGAGTTCTGCATAACTGAAGTGGTGTTGGCAATGTTGATGGAGAGTAGAGAGATACCACTGGTGTGAATATCCATTGTACTGATAATGGGTAAATTGCAAATTACCATTTCCTTAGATTCAATAGGTCTCTATGTTACATTCTACTGAACTGAAGATTGATGTAATGAGTGGTTTATAAAATAATGTGTAATAACTCTTCATAGGAGAAAATTGCTTTAGTATTTTATACTGTCATTATTTTTCTTTGTATGAATGACTCCATCTTGACTAATGCTTTAATGCTGTATTGGAATGGTTTTTTGGTAACTCCCCGGCAATTAGAGGTTAAAAGGTAGGTACACAAATTTTAAATCTGCCTCCCATTGCCACAAGTGCTATATCATTACTAGTGAACAACATGGTGGACAAGAGAGCATTGCCAAGCCGATATTAGCCTATAATTGCAGTGCAGAAATAGCTTATGCATATTTCAAAAAGGAGACCATTGATAGCTTGTAATAAAATGTTTTTTACTTTATATGTTACAGCAGTACATACAAAACCCTGAGACATTTTCACTCCAGCATCTCGGAACCTGTGCAAGGTGAAGTTTTCACATCAAACAGAAAGCTGTTTCATGAGGGCCTCTTCTTTATTGATGGCTTAGTTATTAGTGCCAGAATCAGCTTCTCCTTAATGACCGTTGCAAGGTGAGCACATAGCCTAACATCATCTTACACATGGAATCTTAATTTGACAAACATCTGCCCCTTCTTTCGTTATTAATGGCCTGAAAATTTAAACTGACACCCATAATGCCCACCCATAATAAAAATATGCAGGAGATATGAAGAACAGATGTCTGTTTCATAATATGGTTGTGTTTTCAAGCACACGGCCTATTTGTGCTGTATCCCTGCAAAACAAATGCACCTGTAACAGGCATTTTTCATAAGTGTTCCTTGCAGTAAAACACAAGCAAATAATATTATTTAAATAGAGAGTCATGTTAGATGAATATTTCCCAGTGGATGCTGCTTCATAGATTCCCTTCTTAGAGTAGCTTTGGCTTTCATACATGAAGGTTTGTCATCTGTCTCAATGGCTGCTATCTCCATGAAACCAGCCATGTTCACAGTCCAAAGTGACATATTCTCTAAAAAATTGTAACCTTTGCTTATATTTCTTGGTTTGACTTTGACAGATGTCCATTCTTTTGCTCGGTTTTAGGTGCAGCTTAGGTGCAGCCCTAATTTAACATATCTGATACATATTGTTCAGTATCCATTCCAGTATTAAAGCCAACTTAGCTTCAAAATTTCTTCCTTGCTGAGCACTTGATCCCTGTAACTAGCTGGGTACTTAGTAATGCTGGCTAGACCAATGTTTTCCAACCCAGTCCCCGGGGACCCCCAGCCAGTAAACATTTTTGCTCTCTCCCAGCTCCCAGCTCACCCATACCAGGTACTGAGTATTCCTAATTGTTAGCTGGGAGGGAGCAAAAACGTTTACTGTCTGGGGGTTCACAAGGACTGAATTGGGAAACACTGAGCTAGACCACCTACATATTAGTTTCCCAGGTCCCCTCCCTGGCCAACTAAAAGTTATAAAATGTATTGGCCATTCAGGCCTTGCCCCAAGTGGCCCATCTCTTTGAACACAGCTGTATGTTAACGTTTCAGGGTCTTCATATGTCTACCTTCTGGTCTTAACACATACATTGGGTGCTCTTTTGTCATCTTTTTCATCACAACCCAGGGCTCCGGTAACAGTGGGGGTCCAATTTACCCCTGCTCCTCTGCTCTTCTGGCAAAGCATCAGCTCCCCTGGGACTAATGACCCTGCCTTTGCTTGTTGAATATTTTGCACCAGGTCCCTTTCCTGTACTTGGGATGTCTTTGCACCAGTCCCTGCTGGCTTGATCCTGTAAACCCTAAATCCAGATCAACCAGCAGCTGTGCATGCCTTCCAAAACAGCACATAATGTGGGACAAGCCAAGTTCTTCTATATAGTGTATAATGTTAGGCTTGTACAAGCATTGACAGACTTTCCACTCACCTTTCCAGCTCTATACCACATCCAGAATATTCAGAAGTCCTAGCGAAACATTATTGAAATGTTCAGACTCCATTCCCCTGTGAATGGTATGTCATGGTCTTGCTTTTACACATTTAGGGCCATCCACCTTTGGAGATTTTTTCCACATTCACCCAGTGCACACAATTTTGTAATGAATTTAAAAATCTCTGACCTTAACATGACCTAAGGCAGGGGTGTCAAACTCCAGTCCTGGAGGGCCGGCGCCGTGTGTAGTTTAGTTCTTTCCCTGTTCCACCACAAATGACTGTACTGAAGAGCTGTGTGGTAATTAGCACATGGAGCTGCAAGGAGTTGAATCAGGTGTATTACTCGAGGGTAAACCCAAAAATGTGCAGGGCTCCAGCCCTCTAGGACTGGAGTTGACCTAAGGTTTTATGGAAGTGCATGCTCATCTTCCATCCCACTTCTATGGGACCACCAGCAGTAGCTGATTTAACCCTGTTGCCAGCTCTTGGCATCTCCTTACCAGGACTCCTCTATGCAACCTCAGTCATCCACAGCCTTCCTCCTTCTGTCAAGGGGCCTAGTCCTGTTCCCCATGAACTTTTTCAGCCTCCCCCGGAACTTCAGCTGCTCCATCTCCACTCCTTCCACTTCCACCTCCATAGGCATCCAAGATAATGCAACAGGATTCTTACTGTCATCACCTGGTCTATTACAGGCTTTAAGTTGCACTTAGCAAGCTGAACATGCCACCTGTATTACACCGTTTCTAGCTTAGTGTTTGGAGATGCATTAGAGGCTGATTATTAGTGAAGACATTAAAAGTAGTATAGTTATATAGCATTCTGCTCAGCTAGATCCATACTGCAGCTTGCCTACGCAATCACCCACTCATTTCCCTCTTGTATTTGTGCCAGCACAGCTCCAAGATGACTGTACAGAGGCGTATGGGCAGTTCAAAATCAGAATTGAACAACGAATGCTTCTCTCTGTGGAGTGTTAAAGCGATGAAATTGGAAATCAAGCATCTATCCCAGATGCTCCAAGTGCAGAATACATAATCACATTAAACAAATAAGAAGAAAATAATTTCTCTGGCAACTGACATACCTTTGCATCCAATGCTGGATCATGGCAGGAGCATTACACACAGGGATCCACACAAACGGGTTGAATATATATGGCTCCCATTGCTATACCCAGTTACTGCATACAGCATGGAATACCACATCACACTCTATTGGGCTTCTCCATCTGGAATATGGGGAATGGATTCTGCAGAAATTAAAGCAAATCCCCCAACTACAATCTTCTTCACTATTACCACCAGAGCACCTCAAGGACTACTACGCTCAGGATTACTCCACTATCCAGCATCCCTCGTGCAAGGACTTTTGACTCTAGGTAGAGACCTGCAGGAGTGGACTATTGCACTCTCAGACTAGCACTGTGAATTTAGTGGAATATGTAAGTTTCCTCATCAGCTGCAATGACCCCTGCTTTTGCCATCATGAGGTCCAACACCCTGGTCTGCTGCTCCATTATTAAGCCATACCTCTGAAAGGACAATGAAAGCAGAGTAATTAGATGGTCAGCACTCACCTGCTGCATACCCACTTTAACTACATCCACCCATGTGTGCCTTTGTACTAGTGTCCTTCGATTCTGAACATCTTCAACATGGATCTGCATAATCCTCATTAAGGACTACTTAGCTTGTTATTCCACAGGGTGCTTATGAAGATTACAGATGTGGCTCGTCCTACGTGGCACTTTCATTTATCAACAGTATCCTCCACCAGAGCAAAGTCATCCATGTTGGTTGATTTGGACTCAGACTAATGTCTCTGACTGGCATGACATCTAAGACAAAATGGATCCAGGGAGTTGAGTCACTCTATTAAAACACTTCTACATATTCCCCACCTTCACCTGCCAACAGACTGTAACGATTTTTTCCCCTACATAATTCTTGCCTTTGGTAGTAATAGTTGATTTAAAGACTGACAAACCTGGGTGTGAGCCCTGGAAAAAAAAGCTTTCCAACTATAACAAATTGCACGCATAACAAGAAGTACTTCAGTTACTTGTCATCTACAGTAACGACCCCTTTACCAAGTGCCCCCAAACCCCCCACCCTCAATGTTCCAGACTATGCACATAGTCCACATAAGAGTGCTGAAGGTCAAATCGAGTATCACAAGTAGAGGTCACATGTTGCGGAAGGTCAGCCACTGCATTCACAATCATCCATGTCAAATCATTAGGCTTTCATATCAGTACACCCTCAAAAAATATTCAAGTGAACAGAGCTAAAGAAAGTTACCTATATAATCTATTGTCCAAAATACAGGGGACACATCAGCCCATCATAACCATTTCTACCAATAACTGGGTCAGCCAGAATATCAGTCTGTGTTCTGTGTGTACCATCTAAAAGCAGGAGAGGTTTCAAGGAGGGACAGGTTTACAGGAGGGTCAATGCTATTGGATATAGCCAGGCTCTCCACACTGGGCACACATGGGGTAGTCCCGCTTGTCTCACCTTAGCCTTCTATCCTGCCTGGGGGCCTAGTGTTGGCTCACATCGAGTTCAAATATGGAATGCAAATCCATTGCCAATTCATCTGAAGCTGTTGCCTTATATCATTAACCAAGTTTACTGTCTTATTTCTGACATCACGTTTGCTCTTAGAGCCTCTTGGCTTTCCTTCTAATTTCCCTCTGCAGCCTCTGGAGGCCTACACTCAGCTCAGAGTGGTTCCACCCTCTGGTTACATGCCACAGCTTCCTTGCAAAGAGTTCAACATGTCTTCCTTGAATCCGGGTGCAACAGTCTCTGTAGTTCAGCTAGGACAAGGTTAGAGTGTAACCCCAGGACCAAGTCTGCACAGACTCTTCCTCTGTTTGGTGTCCCTGCTTTGCCACCTAGACAGTTATTCACAGAGACTGAAAATAAAGGCCCCCACCTCCTCATTAGCCCGCTGCCTACATGTGAAAAAGTGTGACCACATGCCACTGCTATGTGCTCCCCAAACAGGCCACTCAAAACATCTCAAATTTTCTCTGAAATACTTCTTTCTGTTGCTGTTAATAGAGCAGCCTCATACTAAGCGTATGTTTGCAATGCACTCAACATAACTCGTAGGCTGCTGTATACTACTGTACCCTAATATATATTCAATTATTTTTTTTTATATATATGGTTGTGCCACTCACAAAAATCTTAGTGGTTCTTCTGTTCAGAGCAATTAGGAACTTATTTTTCCTGGTGAGTGTACTTATAGAAGTGTTCTTCTGGGTCTGTGCTCCCAGCACACACAGAGGACGGTAGAATTTGTGTGGTATAGGGAACCACTACATAATTGTGCGATTACTTTGACTTGGATCTGCTCCCCATGCCAAGATATTTGCTTTCAATTTATGAGACTCTCCTGTCATAATATGTCATTGTTTGGTCTTCTGTTAAATTAAAATAACCAGAAACACTGAAAACTTTTCCGGCATTTTCAGCAAAAAAAAAAAGTATAAATACTAATAAGAAAAAAACACATTGTAGAAATTTTTACCATTTGCTACAATTTATTCAAAGTTTTTGTAGTTTTAATATATCAACACTTATTATAACAAATTATTTCTTTAAAATAAAGACCACAGTCAGAATGTCCAAAACAGTTCAGTATACTGCTGGATCGATGATAAACTATATTCCATGTTTAAAGCCACTGTTAGCTGAAAAAGTGACACGATCATTAAGTAAGGTCATTAAGGACACTACATTATGAAATGGAAAGAAAAAAAAACGTCACATGCCAAGTTGTAAGCCAGGCTCATTGAAATGTAGTGTATTTAAACAATAAATTGATTCATCTCATCATTTGACATTCCAAATATAGGAATGTAGGATCATACCTGTGGTATCTTCCAGAAATTAGAAATTCGAAAAATCTCCTTCCCCCAATTCTCTTTCTCCCCCCCCCCCTTTTCAAAAAGGAAATGCAGCAAACAGGAAGTCTTCTACCTGTCCAGGGGAGGGCACTGATGAGTAAACAGGGTTGAGCCCCAAGGGCATTTGTGATTTAATAAAAAAAATTCTTGTGACAGTGAATCTGAAGTGCTGAAGTGTTGTCAAGATAAGTATCGCACAATAATAAAAGGACAGAGTTTTTTCTTTGGAGTCAGATGTTACCTGCAAGGTGATGACACCATGCCGCTCACCAACAGGTCTGGCAACCCTAATTAGAATTTGCAAAACAAATGCTGATGGATGGACTATATTTATCAAATATTAATTAGTGTTGTATTTTTTATGTAACATTGAATGAATTATGCTATTTATATCAAATTCAATGAAGGAGTGCCAACTGAGTTGTGATATATTTATATAAGTGATAAATTATGCTCTCAGGATGTGAGAGTCTGGCTTAATTACCACTTTGATTCAACACATGCTTTAGATGTTGCAACATGTGATCCTGCCCTCAACGAACTTTACCAATTATTCATTAACACAAATGCAACAAAACAAATGTGAAGTAAAAATCACTTGGCAGATCTAAAGTACTCTTACTCATTTGATGTTTGACCAGAAATTGTTTTGAATCTTGTAAGTGAATAGCCACCAAAAGACCTTATTTATATATAAACTTACCCTTCAAATTGAATTAAGGATGGTTTAGTTCCTGTATATTTCTACAAATTGACGCCACAACCTGCACCATGTCGCCCAGATTGTGGAGCCTTAGTATTGCCTGCATAAAATAATCATAGATAGATGCAGTTATTACCCATCATCTTTATAGCTAAGTACAGGTATGTGTTTGCCTAAATCCTCCTAAACTCAACCCAGTAATGTCACTCTGCCATTCCTGGGTACTCAGTGCTGATTCACACAGCTTCATTGAAATGCTGCACTCGGTGGTCTGTATTGTGTGAAAAAAGTGCTAATCCATAGCTTCAGAAGGACTCTCTGGTTTAACACTAGAATCCCTGAAGCTTTTGAAAATTCTTGTAATCTCTTCAAAAGAAGCCCCCCCACTTTACTCTCCAAATAAGCTACCCGCCCCCTCGTCAGACAGTCTGTGTCACATTTATTATGCACGCATAAGGCACACATAATGCCACAATTATAATGCATATATAGTGCTAATGTCATACCAGAGTAATTATAATGAAAAAGAATTTGTCTTTTAGCTCTTTAGAAGTTTGGCCACTCAAAAATAGATTAAGAAAGATTGTTACAGACACAGGGCAAATGCATATTTTTATTATAAGAAATATTTCCAGATAACTAAGACCACACATACGGGGGTTCCCCTGTACTTCAAATAATGCTATAACAATGCAGGTATTATATAATTCCTTAGAACATACTGCAAGATAAAATCAATGAAGATGTGACTTATGGCTGGGGGATGACTTAGATTCAGTGACTGTGATTCATTTTCAAAACAAAAGGTGTTAATGACGGTAAAGAAGGGGGGGGGGGGTAGCTTGGGTGGGGAGTAAGGGGGAGGTCCTGGTGAGGAGAGCCTTGTTGTGTTTAGTGTTGTGAAAAACTGTGGTCTCCCCTTCAACGGAGGCTGACAACTATGATTAAAGACTTGTCTGAAAAAACCACAATTTTCCTAACCGTAATCCAAATTTCACTTGCCTAACCCTAATATGGGGACTTAAGTTGATGCTAAAGGCGACTGCAGAGTATGAAAAATTGTATCAAATTGAGATAAACTGTGGTTTCCCATTCTCCGTCGGCCCTGATCAATCATAAAAGCAACTTTTGATGCCTGAGAAAGCCATAGTTTTTCAAATCCTAACCCTAGGTTCACGCTAACCCTAATATGGGGATTTATGCTGACACTACTGGATGTTGGACAGTATGAAATATGCTATTAAATCGAGTGGTGCTATTAAAATGTGGTTTGCTGTCTGCTGGGGGCCCAGAACTATTATAAAAAGATTTAATCTCTGAAAAAGCAGGAGTTTTTCTATTCTTAACCCTATAGGCTGTTGGAAAGTATAAAATTTTCAATTGAATCAAACTAAACTGTTTCCTGTCCACCAGGGGCCCAAAATTATCATAAAAAAACTTTTTTCTAATCCTACGGGTGCCTACTGGTGAATACACCTGCATGTCCAGAGATCATTTATTGGACTGGGGGGTTTTGTTCTTTGGGGCAGCTAGGTGTTGCACCTGGTGGAAGAGACTGGTTGACATGGTTGACACATGCCATGTCAATAAAGGCCTCCAAGGTGATCACATCTTCTAGGGTGATGGACAGATACAGCTTCTTAGCCACCCCCTTTCCACCAGGCTACCCTGGAATCGTGGTGTAGGGGTCTGGACTGAGATAGGCGTGGTGTTGCCATCGTTGGGTTTGTGCTCCGGGTTAAGACACACAACCAGAACAACACTTTCAGGCATTGGCGAGGGTTCATCTTCTGTCGGGTTCTGTGTTGGTGGTGGCGACATCAGGTGCTCTTACAGGGCATGAGTCAGCATGTCTTTCTATTTGAGGCAGGATTTTATCAATGGCTCTGGTATTGCTGGTAGGGAGGACAGGGGGTATTTGAATATTGCCTGGGTTTGATGGCCAGGGCAATTCACAGGTATGGTCTGGTGCGGGTTCAGGTGATGGCTGGTGCTCCTGTCCTAGTCATTTGGGACAGCTCTATGCTCTCAGCAGGATACTGGAGGGTGTGTGGGAGTTTGCCCAACCAGTCTACATATGCTTTGTGGATTTGGAGAAGGCATTTGACCGTGTCCCTTGGGGAGTCCTGTGGGGGGTGCTCTAGGAGTATGGGGTGTAAGGGAGCAAGGGCTGTTCAGCATATTTGCCTCACTTCCCCTATCTTCAGCAAATGCATAGAAACTCAGACATTTGGGTTTCAGAGTATTGACTTACATAGACGATTACCTGCTTTGCCCTCTTAAGAGAGAACAGGCGGTGAGTGACACAGCAATGTTGGTGACCCACCTCACCAATCTGGGTTTCAGAATAAATCAAACCAAGAGCTCGATGATGCCCTCTCGGACTGCAGAATATCTTGGTCTCCAGATAAATTCAATTCAATTCAGTTTATTTTTATATAGCGCCCTTCACAACAGAGTTGTCCCAGGGCGCTTTACATGGATGTGTTAGAATACATTGATATACATATAAAATGAAATACATAGGACAAAAGAAAGACAGAATGGAAAAGAAAGAAAAAAGAAAAAGAAAAAAGCCAATTGACAACGGAGGAGAGATATATCTACGTCCTATTGAGTTACACTGTCAGAAAGACAAGTAGCACCATTAAAACAACACCTCTCTCTGTTCCGCAGGGACATTCGGTTCAGTTCATAACCTGCCTCTGCTTATTGGGTCTGATGGGCTCAACTGTGGCAGTGGTCCCTTTAGCATTACTGAGCATGAGGGATTTTCAGCGCTGGGCTTCGTCACTCTGCCTCTGCCTCCGTTGCCACCTCAGCCGCCCCATGATGGTTTCAGGGGACTGCCTTAGGGCTCTCTCTTGGTGGAGAAAGCCAGTGATTTTCGAGACTGGCGCCCCACTGGGCGTAGTGTCTGCAAGGGAGGTGGTGACTACCAATGCATCCCTTACGGGCTGAGGGGCAGCTTACAAGGGCAGGACAATCACCGGTCATTGTGGCTCTGTGATATATAACACTGCGATATATAACGCTCTAGAACACTTCCTCCCCTTTCTGCACGGTCATCATGTCCTAGTCAGAATGGACAACCTGACTGTGGTGGCTTATATCAATCACGAGGGAGGAACGCGCTCTCTCCAACTGCATAGTCTCGCCCACAGACTGATTCTGTGGAGCAGCGCTCACTTCGCTTCACTGCACACGATGCACAAAACAGGTCTGATGAAATCAGGGGCAGACCTTCTCTCCAGGAGGAACCCCCTGTATGGAGAGTGGATGCTCCACCCCCAGGTTGTCAATCACATCTGGGAGAGATTCGTTACGGCCGCTGTAGATGTGCACTATCCTCTGTTCTTCTCTTTGACAGGCAGCGATGCACCTCTGGGTGTGGATGTGCTTGCTCACATATGGGCAAACGCCTTGAATTATGTCTTCCCACCCCTGAGTCTGCTTCCCCCCACTTTAGCCAGAGTGAGGGGGAGCGGGCTCTTTCTCCTCCTCGTTGCCCCTCACTGACCGGGATCTTGAATCTTGCCGATTGCGCAAAAACCCTCTCGATTTGAAATTCTCTTCTTATTATTTGTGCACTGATTGCAATCGGTCGCTCATCCATGAATGGCGAGGCTAAGACTGAATGGATATCCACGCACAGACATTGATTAAGTATGCAAGCCAATCCTTGTTTACACAGAACAAACCTGCTCTGAGCAGGATTGAGGATTACGATGTTTTGCTATAACAATACATCCAGCAAGAGTTTTGAAGAACCGATAGATCTAGGATCAGGCCAAATCATCAACAATTTCATCCGGCTAAATGAGAAAACCAAGTACGGAAAATACCCCCCTGGTGCCCATAGCCTCTGTGGTTGGCTCTGGACCTCCCCACAACCCTAAATAGGACAAGCTGCTTCACAGAATGGATGGATGCAAGCCAGTAAAAAAACATTAATCTGAAACATTAATCTTAAACATCCTCTGAATTACACTGAATTGGTGCGATGGCGTCGTACTCCCTTGAGCTGCTATGAATTTGCTGTAAATGATGTTGGGAGTTCATCTCCTCGTGTTCTTGTTCTTTTTATCATTCCAGTTAAATGGCAAAGTTTGGAAGGAGCCTAATTATGGGTGGTGAATCTGCGCCTTTGCAGGATGTGAGAATTGCACAGGGAAAGAGCATCTACACCAGAGAGATGGGACAAAGTCCCTTGTGCCTCCCACACTGTCTGACCCCCTGGACACCTAAATGCACAGCTAGGGTCATATTTCCACCTATATAAAATGTGTGCAGGACTAGAAGGTGCAAATAGCACAGCATAATCAGCTGTTTAAAATGTTGTTTGTTTAGCTTTCCTGAAGTAGGGTTTTAGAAAACGTGCTCTCAACTAATTAAGCAATTGTCTGCTGTTTATTTTCCAGTTATACAACCTGTTATACCTTTTTTTGCTAGGCAAGAGAATGAAAATGCTAAGAGCACAGACAGAATCAGATCTGGGTCCAGATTTACATTTTTTTTAGGAGAAATGAAAGAAAATAAGCACTATTCTAGAATCTCTGTGCGCTTCTTTAATATTAGCAACATTACTGGCTAGCATTACTATTAGAGTTGTTTAACAAATAAATACAAAGTAGATTCTTATTCAGGACAGGATATATATATACATGAATATATATATATAATTCTGTTAACAAAAAAGCATTGCATTGAGTCGGCTGTGTGCTGTTTTAAGTAGCACAGGAGTCCTTTCAGCCCTGGTGCACTCTGCAGTGCAGGTGTCACAAAGGCCAAAGTTTCTGGAATCAGTGTGAAACAGTCACCTCTCCCATCTTACCTTTTCTGTGCCAGTTGGCTGTTCTTTGAAGAACACTCCTCTTCAGGGACAGGCTGAAACACTGTTTTCTCTTTTATTTTACTGTGGACAGCACCTTTAAGAACTGAAGATCATGCAAAACAATTATCTTCTACAGCACTAAGCTAGCAAGCCAGTAATTAATGTTGAGGTGCTAACAATATACTGCTCTTTTAAAATAACATTAGTTATGACTCTAATATGTAACATCGGGTATTGGACATTACTAATTTTATCTAGTTGTTACCTGTTTAGATTATGCATAAATAATAGCAATATAAAAATAAATATATTATCCTGCGCTTGGCCACATGAGTCTCGCATCTATCTCAAGAATCACAGGCCATAATGTAGTACTCTAGTAGTAAAATGTCAGTCCATCACAGAGAACACATTTTAAATGAAAAACAAATACAAAAAAAATCCAAAAGCAAAGCAAATAGTACATAATCTATCCAGTTACTCATCTTCCATCTCATTACAGTGCTCTCCAGTACTGGGTTACAGTGAAATAGTACATAATGCCAATTATAAGTGCAAGTTCAAGTGTCACAGAAACTGGGATGTATTGTACAGCTGAGAATTTTTTTTTGGTCTTTGGTAACTATGTACTTTATCTAAGAGAGACTCACCCCAAGGGGCAGCAATTATGCAGGTTTATAATTAACAGTCCCTGTCCAAAATATTAATAACAGTGACAATAATATTCAGCATTAATCTTGATTATGAGTTATTCATCCTCCGAGGCCAGTTTGGAACAATAAAACCAACAAAAGCATTTATTAATAAGACAGAGACATACAAAAGTTTGGACAACTGTGATTCATTAAATTTAACACCGAATGGAAGAGACGTGGAATTGTGTGAATGCTAACAATGTACATAAAAGGAAATATGTAGAATGCTGACATATATCATTAAGCTAATTATGTTAAACTGTTTTTTTCTGTAGAGAGATACTATAGGAGCTAGGCTGGCTTGTAATACTCTTTTGTTTGTGTGGTATAACCTTTGCAAATCCATTGCAGTATGGGCTTGGAGGACAAAGAGGGCGTTTTGGCGTGAAACACCGGATAATCTGTGTGGGCACTAGGGCAGTTGCCCTTGGATATCCAGAGCGATTTTGCAAGGGTCTGGGTGAATCCAGGTCCAGAGGAGAGTCAACCATGCTGTGTTACTGAGTACTGTACATTCTATTGTGAATCGGGGCTAATGCCTTCACTGCAATGGGGGTTGGAAGAAGAGAAGGTTGCTGTTATACGGGCACAAGCCCTTAGCTACAACAGTCTAAGAGGTGAGGGTTGAAAGAAGATGCCAAGCCCCTCCCCTTAATAGTCTATCCCCAAACGTCAACTTCTACCCAAACAACAGCTCAAGAGCTTTTCTTTGGTTTTGACTGGTGCAATCCTGAGAAAAATTTACATGGGAACTACTTCTGCTACTACTGAAAATTTTTACACATATAAACACATTTGCTATGCGGGATTTAAATGACAAAAGGGTTTCACTTGACTACATTATTTGGGAATCGAATGTAAATTGGCCAACAGGACAAACAAAAAGAAAAGTTTTCCCTCCTTTTAAAACCTTCAGTTACAAAAAGCACCGTCCATAAAATGTAGTATTCCAGTTAATTTCGACAGACATGCTCAGGCTGTGGCATTTTGTGGTTTGTCATATAAGGCTTCATTGAACGCATTAGAGATAAATCAGGCTAGCTCCTAAGGACAAAATTAATTTCTATCAGCTAAATGTAGGTATTTTATAGCTACTGAGCCTGTGCAAAAGCTAAAAAAAAAGTTTATTCTTTGAGTTTGCACATTTGGCACCCTACTGTAAAACAAATGATTGCTTTAAGAAAGCGTTGTTGTGCCTTTTCGAGTGTGCACATGCACACACCAGCACCCGTCAGCCCCCGTCACTAATTCTGTGGGAAACACTGGGTGTAAACTAAGGGTGTAACGGTTCTGAAGCCGAGGCTGAAACTGTGATACAAGATTGTGAACATTTGTACTGTATCGCGGTTCCATCTCCCACATCCCCCCCCAAACCAGTGTTGCCAACTATTTCCTACAAGAAGTAGCTGAACTGTACTCAGAAAGTCACTAGATGATGTCATATACTAATTTGAATATCAACATCATCACGTCACGTTCACGTTAAGCCAAGTGCCACCGCATTGTGTTCACTTTTCTCCTACTCTGTACCCAATACTCATACAGTATAGGCTACTGTATTTTAATACAGCTCAAAGTGTTTAATTTATTATTAACTTTTCTACTGTTTATATTATTTACCAGTATACAGGAAAAGTCACAGGCTGTTAACATAAACACAAAACCAGTTAAAGTTCCAGTTTCCTTTGAAACTACGTGCATATTTTCCAGGAAAAAAATATGTATTTGCAACAGAACAAAGCTTGGTAGCAGATGTAGCAGAGGTATAGGATATGTTATTAACTGTTATAATAAATAGGAGCTTAGAAAATGGGAGGCATGGTGGTGCACTGTTGCCTCACACCTATGGGACTGGGGTTCAAGTCTCCGCCCAGGTTCCGTGTGTGGGGTTTGCATGTTCTCCCCGTGTTGTCGTCGTCGCTCTGGTTTTCCTCCCACAGTCCAAAAACATGCTGAGTTGCCAAATTGCCTGTAGGTGTGAGTGTGCACTGTGATGGGCTGCCCCCCCATCCTGGGTTGTTCCCTGCCTCGTACCCATAGTTTCTGGGATAGGCTCTGGACTCCCCGCAACCCCGAAGGATAAGCGGTTTCAGATGGATGGAAATAGGAAATTGTGTGCACTAGGTCAGGTTTTTGCTGCCACTAACTATTTCACATCTTAATTTAAAAGTCATGCACAAGAACTTTGGCCATATTTGCAAAAAGAACAAAACTGCAATTGGTTATTTGATCTGATTTCTAATCCAGATCATTTAATGTCTGTAGACAGAACTCCACATCCTCCAAATCACAATCCAGATTGTGACTGGGTGAGAACAACCAAGAAAGGTTTCTGATTAGTCAGTCAATTTGTTGTTGGCATACTGCCAGCACATGC
>JAODKL010000009.1:2300917-2314944 GCA_026780765.1 Petrocephalus schoutedeni | reverse complement strand
GAAGTCTGGGCTTCCCTGCTTAGGCTGCTGCCCCCGCGACCCGACCTCGGATAAGCGGTGGAAGATGGATGGATGGAAGATGGATTGTTCTATGGCTTAATCTGATGCCTGTACAGCCAAGACAGAAAGAGTTTGCACTTCAAACAGAAATTATAGTCAATCCTAACATGCCTCCCAAAACTGAATGCATTTTCTCATTAAAATTAAACCTGAAAAGGTTTTTAAAGGTTTTCTGTTTGTGTGTGGGTGCCATGGTGCCTAACTGAGCAGTGTGTTATCTCCTCCCTCCAGGGCTGGGGGTTCCAGTCTTGCTTGAGCTCTGTGTGTGGGTGGCATGGTGGCTCAGTGGGGAGTGTATCATCTACCTCCAGGGTTAGGGGTTCTAGTCTTGCTTGTGCTCTGGCATGGGGCTTGCAGGCTCTCCCTGTGTTATATGGGTTTCTTTCAGCACTATAAAAACATGCAGTTAAAATCATGATTCAGGTGTGCATACATGTGCCTTGCAATGGACTGACATCCCAGCCAGGGGTATGTTTCCCAATAGCATAATTATAACTGAATGGTTCCAACAATGTACATTATTAATGGGAGCTTTTTGGGAAGCATACCCCAGGATGTATCTGTTCAGCTTGGGATAGGCTCCAGGTGACCATGACCAAGCTAAATGCTTCCCCTTGTATGTTTATGTTGCTCTGCATCTTTATATTGACAAATAAAATTCCTATCATTTATGTTTCACATAGAGAAAGCCATCCAAGCAGTCATCCATCCAGGCACAAAACCACCCCCAATGAAATGTGTTTGCTCTTTACCAGGGAATAAAATTATGAGTTTTAACCACACCCTCCTCAAAATTTGAAACTTATTTCTGACTACGGGCCTCCATCCATCTATCCATGACAGTTTACACAATGCATGGTCACCGTAAGTGTAGAGTCTATCCAGGAAACAGCCCAAAAGTAATACACTTATATACACATACACATTTAAAGTAAAGTGAAGTTTTTTTCCCCTGTAGAGCAGTGCTTCTGCTCAGTGTATAGTGCACACACTCCTACCTTCCTCACTGTCGGGGGATGCAACTACTATCAAAAACCAAAAAATATTAAAAGTCTTGTATTTTGTTTGGCTACTTAAGGTTAAGGTTAGGATTGTCATAGCTGGAATGAGGGTTTTTCCATAAAAATGAACAGACCATCCACACAAAGATATGAAGACCGACGTATGTGAAGTGATTAATGGTCATTGTTGACACAACAACAAAATGTGTCCTCTGCTATTAAACCATGTTTGACATCATGACATAGCAGAGGACAGCTAATTCAGCGCTTGCCTGTCAAGGAATCAAACCAGCAGCCGTTCAATCGCAACTGCAGTTCCCTAACTATTAGGCCACCACTGGCCCACTGTGTGAGTGTGAGCGTGAGTGTGTGCGCTTCCTGTGATTGCTGTTTGCTTGAAAGTCAGGTGACTGTGATCTTATTAGATACATGTCCCTGTGTTAGAAATACATACTCTGTCTGCTTCTATTGTCATGTATTCTCAGAGCAACAATTTTTATATTAAATAAAGAAAAGATACATTGCATAATAGATTGGATATGCTTATTTAGAAAGATTGCATTGTCAGGATTTAAATGATTAAGAAGAACACTAAAATTGATTCTTGGCATTGAGGAAAATCGATTTTAATAATGAACACAAATCAGAACAACTTTGATTTCTGGTTTCACTGTTTGATCGATTCTGAGATGCACTACGAATACTAGATTTGGCAAAATACCTGCCATGTGTATTGCCTCCAGCAGGTGGCAGGCCATCCAAACGTTTTCAAATCAATTGAGTAACGTATGATATTCTTGCTGCAGAGATGACTCCATCTTATCTCTTTAAGAATTAAACATGCTATTTCAGAATAAATGTATTTTAGTTTAAGTCAGCCAACATACTGAGGATAAGCAATGAAATTCTCTAACAGTGACTAAATATTTTTAGAATAATAATGAAATTCATACTGCAGGGTCATAAATATAGATTATCTGCAAATATATAGCAATAAATGATTTCGTGCATACCCTGAGCTTTTTCTCTCTCTCTCTGAGAGCCTCTTGCTTACAGGAGGAGTTACCATGAAGTGAAAAAAACTTAGTTTTACACATTTTATTGAGGCGCAGTCTTCATTCGAGTATCACACTCAGGCATAATACAGCAACTCATACGCACGCACACACACACTTGCGCATGTATTAACACACTATGGCTTACTGCTTCTCCTCAGCAGAATCTTCCACAAACTGACAGATGCATTTCGCAGATTAGGTCTAAAAACACTGAGGTTGACACATATTGATATTTGTCCATTTTTGCTTGATCTAAAGTAACAGCCCTCTAGGCATAATAATGGGGCGCATCCATCTTTATTTTTGTTTCCTTTTCTCCCAAACAGACTGCAAAAAAAGAGGCAGACATGAATAATGAGCCAATGTCTAGCTCCCTGAGCGTCCAAAGTTGAGTTCAAGTCCGTTAAGAGGCTTCTCTACCTGTGTATGGGGTTTCAATTCTGTAGAATAGTCTGTAGAGCACTTTTCACTCTCATTTTATCCCGTTTTGGTAAACATAGTAGGTACAGATTTGCCAAACAAAAAATTACAAAAATAACAGCATTTTACTTACTCTTCAGTGCATCAAATAAAGGCATCAAAATTGTATAATGTATATGCAATTAAGTACTGGCAAAAAAAGTATAAAAAAATGTTTCTCTGTGGGTTGGGTTGCCAGTTCAAATCCTTGGATCAGTAGAGTGATCTTACCATTGGACTCTATCACTTTCCTTTGTAGGCAGCTTGGCATGTCTAAACTTTTGACTGGCACTGTAGATGTAAATGGCTCGCCTTAAAATTAAATAGGGAATTCAGATCCACTTGAGTGTTTCAAACACAACACTATTTCCAGCAATAGTTTATTGTCTTCATGAACGGCTGTGTGTTTCTTGCTGCTGACAGGAAAGCATCTAAGTGCATCTAAGAGCCATTGTCACAGATAGGCTGTGGGTGTAGTTGCTTCCATCCCTTATGCAGGAGATGAAACAATCATATTTGTCATCTGTTACAGCTTGCACATCTACCTGATATTAAGTGAGCTTTTTCTCAGGAGGTGGGTCTGTGTTGGACAGCGACAATTTATGATCTTTTTGAGTTTATTTAGTCCTTCAGAAGAGACCCTTCTTTTTCTGAATTGGGGTTGGCTGCAACACAACAGATATGTGAGATATCTCACCCAGTGGGTTCGGCAGGCGCCTGTGATCATGCATACGTAAAATCATTATGCCAAGCTTTTTCCTAACAAGAGGGAAACCAGACGGGTTGCCTGATTTAAACCACCAGCAACCTTCTCTGAGTTGAGCTGAATCCTTACCGAATTCATTAGAAATTTTTTTTCTGAACTAAACTCACAGTTTGGGAATGGCTCAGGGCTATTCTCCATGGGGTTCTTCTGCAGTACATTTCCACATTCTCCTCTAATGCCGGTGCTGACACTACTGTACGTTGCCTCTCTTCCTGCAGAAAAGACCCTGTTCAAAAACTGGCTACAGAAACTGACTGCTATGGAAGGCTGTTCCAGGTCAGCTTAAATTGGAGTGCCTGCTTACCAAATGTGAATAACATTTGCACTCAGCAATAAGACATTAACGGCTTTGTTCCTAAAAATAGATCTCGAATGTGTGATTGTGCATCAAGCAGGATGGCAATTGAATAGGATGGGAGGGGTATTCAGCTGTTCTTCTAACAAGCAGGGCTAAGCATGCTAGACTGAATTTTTGCAATCCTTCTGTGTCTTAGTAGCACATCATACATTGATTAACAACAGAGGTGTTGCAGTTTAAGGTGGTTTGATCTACCTTCCACATAGATTAAGAAATAAAGCACACGTACAAGGACCAGTATGGCTGTTTTAAAGGCTTCTCTGGTGGTTCTGTAAACCTACTCAGGTTACTCAGAAAATTCAACTCTACCCCAACACCTATCTGGCACAAGGGTGCTGCATTTGCTCTGGAATATACTAAACAAACACAGCTCATTGATGTGAAAGGGCTATAGCTTTTCTGCTATTTTCTGCTTCTAAAGATTAATTGTGACCAGTCGTGTACCACTTGCCCCCCAGTATGTATGCCTACATACTTGGGGGCAAATGGTACACGACTGGTCACAATTACATACATACACATGCCTACATACTGGAAGCTCTCGTCAGTGTGTCTTCCCATAGAGCTCACAATCAGCTTCATGCATTTAGTAGACCAGTTTGGCTGTCGTAAATGTATCCAAGATGCTTCGGTAATGTACCATAAAACCTGCCCACATACTTCTGCAGGTTTTCTTTTATGGTGGGAAGCTGAGACTTGAGGCTGGAGAACTGCTTGGGGGGGATGCAGTGCTGAATTGTGCTGTGACATTGCAGCAGGGCCGGCGGCAGCCTGGGAGATGTCCTCCCTCATTCGTCACGGCTGGCTCTGCGGCGATCAGCCCAGGTTCTAACACCCCCACACACTCCCCCCAACATTCTCACCCTCCTGGCCTGGCACACTGGGGCACAGCCATGCCCAATTAGCCATGGGCAGGAGTGGGGTGCCGGTAACCTGCAGAGCTGGCTTAGAGCCAAGCCTACCCAAAAGAAGAAAGGCAAAATATGTTCATGAATGAAATAAAATGATGTTTAATAGTATTAGATCACAAGACAGAGGAATAATGTATGCTGTTGATAAGAATGCACTTAAAGTGATTAGAGTAGTGCTGTACTCGAAAATAGAATGTATTGCACATAAACAAAGGTATATAAACAAATGTACAATCTGTAGTATGATGAAGTATGATGCGTTTATAGCATGTTAAAATGCACTGTAGTCGTGGTTACGCCCCAGTCTGTCTCCTGCCCTATAACTGGCTGAATGTGGGCTGCACTCTGGTTGGCAGAACATGATCTGTTCAATCCACTAACATACAGTAGACTCAGGAAGAGTGGGTGGCAATATTTACGCACCTCAATCATTTTTATTCAAATGATACATATCGTATACTCAGGAATGAGTGAACAAACGTATTAATACATTTTACTACTGCACTACTATAGTCATGAATGAGTGTATTAAAAACTTGCTAGATAACATCAAAATATTGATTTTTAAATTAATTTAAGACAAATGAGTGTGTGTGTGTGTGTATATATATATATATATATATATATATACACACACACACATACATACACACACATATACATGCACACGCCTTGTTAGTAGGGCTGCAACAACAAAATCGATAAAAATCGATTATTAAACGAATTTAATTGTGGATTCGTTAGGTCGTGTTATTAGTGCACAACTCGCTATGTCGTGGAGAAGTTAACTTCACCTGCAGACGGCATGGGGGAGGAAGAGCGGAGGCGGTATTTTCCAAATGGAATTCAAACGAAACATGACAGAGACAGAGAAAACGATTCGACCGTCGTCAAACGATTCAAAGTCGTCAAAAGTGTGCGAGCACTTCACATTACAAAAATGTTAAAAATGTGTATTTGTTTTACTTTTATTTCACTTTAATGTTGTTTTTGTATAGCACTTAGTCCAAGCTGTGTTTAAATGTACTGCATTAATAAACTTTACTTTGACATAAGGTCAAAGTGAAGACACTGCAATGTGACGGAGTAGCCCGTCAGGAGCAGCGTTCGCGGTCATGCAAATACACGCGAACCCACGCACCCGAACGCACATACACGCACACCCCGTCTGCCGAAACGAAACCTATTCCCCAACCCATTCTCTGTTTGCCCTGTTCTTATTTCATCGGCGAAATGCCATGTTAGGTAGCTGAGGGTGCACACTTGCCTGCCGAGACAGTCTCATCTTTCGCCATGTGAGTGAGATTGGATGAATCGCATTTAGAGTTTAGACAGGGATGAAAGTACTGTAACTGCATCTGTGAGTATATGTGATAGTGCCATGCAAGATCACTTGTGCATAGAAAACAAGTGTTAATGTTGAAACAAATTCTGTTACCAGGTTTTTTGATTTGCATTTTTCTTTGTGTCTTTTTTTGCTCCGTCAATTTAGATAATGTTCTATTTCTGAATATACGGGTGGAAATAAAATCATTTTTTTTATCCGATTCATCGATCAATCGATTACCAAAATAATCGTTAGTTGCAGCCGTACTTGTTAGTATAAATGTTATTAAAAAAAATCCAAAAATAATTATTTTTTTGGGAAGTGCTTCATCAAGTAAACTCAAGGTCTTTCCAACATGCCTCAGGGCCAATCAAGCTCTGATAGCTTTGAGGAGGTGGAAGCAGGCATAGACAGAGGACTACCAGGAAACTTATGGACAGCAGTGTAGTCTGGCTGTGGATTAAATCTGCAAACTTGACATGGTTTTGGCCAGTCAAGGTCCCTCCTAGGATTGGGTAGGATCAGTATAAAGAAACTCGATGACAACAAGCTACACAACTAGGGCCGCACACTTTATGCTGTAAGCATCAATATTACATCTGCTGCATTGTCAATACAGGGCATCCCCTGCATGATACAGCATTTTCAATGAGTCAATGAGTGGAGATGCTGCATTTTAAAAGTAGTGGCACTGTGTGAAATCTCATTCTCAAAAACCTTTACTGACTCCAAAGCTGTTCAAGGTAGCAGAATTATAAATCAGCAATAATCAGCAAAGTCGGGACGGCGTGGTGTTGCAGTGGTTAACACATGTTCGCCCTATGTCGTCGTAGGGTTCCCTCTGGGTACTCCGGTTTCCCCTCCACAGTCCAAAAACATGCTGAGGTTGACTGGAGTTACTAAAAAAAAATTCCCCTTAGGTGTGAACGGTATGTGCCCTGCAATAGCTTCCCCGACAACCCGGAAGGTTAACTGCACTGCATAATCTGAGGCACTGTATGTAGATTCTGTGTTCTATGTTACTGTCAACGACCTATACAGCCAAATAATTATAAACCACTAACTGCTATGGAAGCAATGACAGATGTAACGCAGTATAAAAGACAATACAATACTATTATTCTGTTACAACTTTGAACAGATGTTTCTTTTTCTGATTTTTATTCTTCGGCAAGAAGAGCGATGGTGTTTTAATGATTTTCTCATTTCTGTCAGTGCACAGCCATTCTATCCTCTTCATCTTTTGATGAGCCCTCTTGCCGACGATAGGTTGGAGCAGCTGGATTGTCATGTCTCCTCACATGGGGTGGTCAGAGGCTTCCTGTGCCTCTGATGTGACGTGGGGGTTGTGCCAGATGGCAGAAACGATTCGCGGAATAATGATTAAAACCGCTATTTCACTGGCTCTCTAGCGCTCCATTCATATCCCAGCACCCACTATTCTCACAGCCATCTTTCCTAGTCATGTATCCATCCATCTGATGGAATATGATCTTTGAACTGGTTTTCCACAAATCATCCGCTGGCAAATTAATGTAAAAGCTGGAATTTAAGGAAATGTCATCCTTTTCTGTGATTTAATAAAGAAATATGTTTATGAATCAACGTTTTATGCCAGTTTTATCCTTGGAGTGCACTGGCATCTTGTCAGTCCTGTATTGGCTCCAGGCTCCACACAGCCTGCCTTGCATTAGATAAGTAAATAGCAAATAGCTGAAAGGACTTAATACTCAAAAAAGAGCTGTTCATGCATTTATGACTGGAATAATCTGATAGCAAATGTATTTGGCATTCAATTAATATAATAAAAGCAGCATCTATACATGTCAAAGGAGTTTAAAAAGTATAACTATTCATATTCAGAGCATATAGATCTACACATATACACACACACATACAGTATACACATATATATATATACACACACACACATATTATACATACACACACACACACACTGTGGTGATCAGATGCCCCCATAATATGATACCCGAACTCCTCCCACACCCGAGTTTTTGCCCCAGCGACCGCCGAAGCCACGTTCCGCTTGGCCCGCTGGTACCCATCAGCTGCCTCTGGAGTCCCACAAACCAAAAAGGCCCGATAGGACTCCTTCTTCAGCTTGACGGCATCCCTCACTGCCGGTGTCCACCAGCAGGTTTGGGGGTTACTGCACCAACCACACACCGACACTCCACAATGGAGGCGCACAACATGGCCTATTTGGACTCAATGTCCCCCACCTCCCCCGGGACATGGGCAAAGTTCTGCCGGATCACCAGGTGGTGATCAGTTGACAGCTCCGCCCCTCTCTTCATCCCAGTCCGACGACACGACCACAAAGTCAATTATCGAACTGCGACCAAGGGTGTCCTGGTGCCAAGTGCACATATGGACACCCTTATGTTTGAACATGGTGTTCATTATGGATAATCCATGGCGAGCACAGAAGTCCAACAACAAAACACCGCTTGGGTTCAGATCGGGGGGGCCGTTCCTCCCAATCACGCCATTCCAGGTCTCACTGTCATTGCCCACATGAGCATTGAAGTCCCCCAGCAGAACAAGAGAGTCCCCAGTAGGACTGCTCTCCAACAGCCCTTCCAAGGACTCCAAAAATGGTGGGTATTCTGAACTGCCATTTGGTGCATAAGCACAAACAACAGTTAGGACCCACCCCCCCCCACCCGAAGGCGAAGGGAGGCCACCCTCTCGTCCACCGGGGTAAACCCCAATGTACAGGCGTCCAGCCAGGGGGCAATAAGTATGCCCACCCCTGCTTGGCACCTCTCCCCGCGAGCAACTCCAGAGTGGAAGAGGGTCCAACCCCCTTCAAGGAGACTGGTTCCAGAGCCCAAGCCATGCGTCGAGGTGAGCCCGACTAAATCTAGTCGGAACCTCACAACCCGTCACTCCAGCTCAGGCTCCTTCCCCACCAGAGAGGTGACATTCCATGTCCCTAAAGCTAGTTTCTGCAGCCGAGGATCGGTCCCCACCTTCGGCCACCTCCCAGCTTACACTGCACCCGACCCCCATGGCCCTTCCTACAGGTGGTGAGCCCACGTCCCTTCTTCAGGCTGTGCCCAGCCAGGCCCCATGAGTGCAGGCCAGCCATAAGGCACTTGCCATCGAGCCCCACCCCCAGGCCTGGCTCCAGAGGGGGGCCCCGGTGACCCGCGTTCGGGCGAGGGAAAATGTAAATCACTGTTTTTGATCATCATAAGGGGTCTGGTGCTCAACAAAGTGATTTCATTGTTGGGCCCTTGAGTGAAGCCCTTAACTCCCAAATCCTCCAGGGACTATCTGACCCCGGGCTCTCAGGGATGTGTTACTTTGGATAAAACATCTGCTGAATAAATATAAATAAAAGAAATTATGATTATGCACATTATTTGAGTATATTGGCTGTTCGGAAATTGCTAAAAACTTTGATTTAAAAAAATGCACAGTACCTGAGTGATCATTAATCAATGATATGGAAGGAAACTTTTGACAGGATATTGGATTTTTAATAGCACATAATAGAAAATGTTAAAATTACTGCCATTGATTTAGCTCATTTTGTTTTTTATGGGATAGTGGTCTCACAAGTGCCAAGCCAATGATTGCCAAGCAGCATTTACAGCAGGAAATTACCAATTTGTAGCCACCATACCCAAAAAGGAGGCTGTGCAGAATTTGGAGGAAATGTGAACAGCAATCAGTAAATCAATCAAACAATTGAGACCAAAAAAATGCTTTGTCTGTAACCACATCTGTCTGAATTGTCAAGCTATGTTTTCAATGCCTGCAGACCAATAATGTTTCAACATATAAGCCCAGCATTGTGTTACCATCAGATTTTATTACATGGGCCTTGTCCACACATACATGGGTATTTTTAAAATTGTGGCTTTTTCTATGTGTTTCTATTAGCCTTTCATTCACATACAAATAGCATTTTAGGACACTGAAAATGGAGCTCTTCTAAAACTCTATCCAGGGTGAAGATTTTCAGTGTCGATGTGTAGACAGGGAAAGCAGTTTTTGGCTTGTAGCACCAGAACGTGTACCGTTATCTACTTTGTTTGAAGTCAGAGTGTGTGCCGTTCGCTGTTGACATGCTCTTGTCAGAGTGTTTTGAGAATCACTACATTAAATGGACAAGTATAATTTCCATAGATTTTTTTACCAGTGACATTCAAATTCTTGACTACCTGAGTGTCCAGGTGAAGAAGCTTTAAAATACCAACATGAAGCAACAGTTTCCATTTTAAATAAAGAAGTGCACATTTATTTACTTGTTTGTTAGTTCATTATCTTAGGCTTACTGGATAAAGTTATTTTTGAGTCTTTCCTTGTTGGCCAAATATAATATTGATTGTGTTGAGGTAAATGCATTTCTTGAACAATTTTCCTCACCTTATTTGGAAGGTAGAATAAAATGAGATAAATTCAGGTGGATGTGTTTATTTAAAACTGTCAACACCTGAAGGGACCCAAACCCAGATAGGCACCATTGCGATTAACACCTGAGAAACGTTAAGGAATCATGCCGCAGTTCTTTATCGCCTTGTCATGCCTGCAGCTCCCACAGAGTAAGTCTTCCAACCCAGATTGTACGTATGTGTTAGCCTTCAGCAGTGTAGGCTGTGTTCTATACCTGTTCTGTGTCTGGCCCAGTAATTTAGTACTGCTTTCTGCCTTCTTTTAACATTTGTGTTGCCATTTATAATTATGGTGTAACTATGTACTAAAATGCATTCAAACTGCTGCTAAGTGAACTCTCAGAAATGTACAAGCCTAATGTGATTAAAACTGCCTCCAGCTTTTGCAGATTATAGCTACAGACTATAAGCACCCTTAATGGGGATATCTCTCTCTGTTCTGTAAGCATGCCTAGCTATTCCCTGACAGGAAGTGCTTCTTCATTTACCTTTGAACCTCATCTGCTCCATTTGTCGAAAGTGTGACGTTTAAAGCACTTGAAACTCTTCAAATAATAATAATAGTAATAATAATAATAATAGTAGTAGTAGTCATAATAATAATAATAATAATAATAGTAGTAGTAATAAATAATAAATTTGCCAATGAAGTTGCTGCAGTTTTGAGGGATGGGTGTTAATTTACTCTCGGAAATATAAGCTTCTTTCCTTATAAAATCACGTTCTTGTACACTCAGATTCTTGTTCAAGGTATAAACATGGGCTGCAAAGTAAATATCTCTGTCAAAGATTCTAAATGTAGGAATTACATTAGGCATTACATTTTTGGCAGCAACCTGAAAGTTCAACAAGCTAAGGATATTTTCTAAATTTAACAATTTAGAGTCCTGGTTAGATGCTTTTGACATTTCTGAAAATATTAACGTCTCATTTTGAGAAATTTTCATTTTGCCCTTGGATCTTTTCAAACCCAGCTTGCTGCCCTCTGTAATTTAGTGGGTTTCAGTAATGGCTGTAGGCTTTGTGCAACTGGCAGCTGCGAATTGGCTGTTGCCATGCCAAAGGCCTGCCTCTAAAATAAACCACATCTTTTTCTCTCATAATATTTATCCTACGTAATGCATGTGTCATGCCCACTCTGCTAAAAATGTCCCAAATTATGAAACTGATCCTATCATACGTTTAGTTTTTTTAATATCCCAAGAGCGATGTAGCCAACCTGGCAAAAACTGATACCTTTAGACTGAAGTAAAAAATGCTATAATCAAAAATTATTTTCCATTTGTACATGTACATAGGAATTCTTTACTATTACATGTCCTAGCTTGCTGACCTTTGAGATACACAAATACAAGTAAGAATGAAGCTTGGGGTTAGAGTGCCGAACTAACCACTTATGCAGCACTCCTAGAGCATTTTGTGGGGTTAAGGGCTTTACTCAAGAGCCCCCCAAAAATACGACTGCTTTATTAACCATGACATTACAAGCAGCAGTGTTCCAATCACTTGCAGGATGGCCTAACCTGCAGGGCCACACAGCACCCCATCATGTTCTCATGCCATTGAGCACAGTCATGTTTAACAGCAATCTGCCTTACACATTTTGTTCAATAATGTCTATAGAAAGTTCTTTGAAAAATAATATTAGGATAGCCAACATTTAAATCCATAAGTGATTTATCAACAATTCAAATCAAACTACTAGTGAACCTAATGTACTGTTGCACTATTACAGTATTGAATGAATGACACCTGAGACATTTTGGTAGCCTGGAATATTCAATAATATTGGAATATTCAGCAATAGCGTAGCCAGAGATCGTCAGCAGAAAATTAGGTGGGCCAGTCCCATAACAAATCACTAGGTAGCAAAATCACACTGCAGACTCAACTACGTGTGTGTGTGATGTGTGTGTGTGTGTATGTATATATATATACACACACACACACACACTATATTTATCAATTTGACCTGTGGCATTACTAAGACCAAATGAAGTAAGAGAAAGAAAAATCTATTTGCCTGTCAATAGCACTTTTCCTCCGATTGATCCAAACAGGCAGATATATTCCTGTCAGACACAATCGGTTTATTTTATTGTATCGGTCATGTTCAACACTGAATGGATGGGCCCATGCATCTCCCTGCAGTAGTTATGTGGGCATGGATTGGGAATAAAAATCAGCCCAGGGAATTATACTGTATTTGGTATTTTTTCCAGCTCCATTGTGGAGGGGTCCCTGGAAAAGTGCTAGAGTGGCCCAATGGGAATTCTCCCAGTAGTTCTGATGGCCAGGCCATCATAGCCCTTGTGTTTAATTCCACTATACATTCACCATCACCTCAAACAATATAACCATAAGGTTATCATTAATAGAATGACAAAAAAATTATAGTTTGCCTCTTAACAAAAAACACAAGAACAGAAGTTTCAAAATGAGAGGAGGCCTATCAAGCAAATGCCATTTGATATCCAAAACACACATATATTACATTAAGTATTCCTCACAATTTACTAATTTATTTTAGCATGACGTACCTTGAATCCTGTTTATGAATCATGCTTAATATTTAGAAATATTTTTAATATATTTATATAGAACACTATCATACATTTTTGTAGGATGTACTTTACTCTATTTCTGTCAAACAGGAATTAACTTGTTTACAAGCTGTCATTTACATTACCCAAATCACCCTTTTCATTTTATCCACTTCTCCAAAGCTGTTTGTTTCAAGGCGAAAAATTGCCCATAATGTCTTAAAATTTAACTAGGCAAAAGAAATTTACGTCACATGTTTCCCCCCCCCCTTTTAACCTGAAAGTTTCATGACCACTAATACACTTACAGAGCTATTTTCTGGCGAAAAAACAACACTTGCAAAGCAGCAGCCCTGCCATTATTTTTAAATCAGGCTGTGAATTTGCTCACTTGCTGTTATGTAGGTATTAATACACTTAACATGTTGGCCTTCAGAATATAATTACAAAGAATGCAGGCAGGGTAACCGCATATAGAACTTAGAATAAATACACAAATTACCATAACATGCGGCAGTAATTCAAATGGTCTTCAGTGCCAGTCATACGTTGTGTTACACAAATGGTAACAGTGAAACATTGACAAACCAGGAAGAGCTCAAAACCTTCCTAACAGAGTAGAAGCCATATATTTATGCTTCAAGCAAATTTCCTATGAAGGTGTGTGATCCAAGAATGAAGGTACAGTTGTGGGATGGAGCCAAATGGTGCATACAGACAATACAGTCAAGAAATAACACAATAATTAGATTTCAGGAGCAAAAAATAGACAGTGTCGGTGAATAGCAACAATTCTCTCAAACTGCCCTACTTCAGCTCCTTTATTTTAAATCTGCACCTTAAAGGAGAATGCGCCATAAATGCGGAGTACTTTTGTAAGTATTAAATGTTCTCCACCAGGCTAATAGAGGTTAGATTTTGATGGCGTGTTATTGTCTTAGTAATCAGTAATGGGGCTTATTAGTTTCATGCTCTGTAGTTTTTGGAGATGACAATTCTGTGATGAAATTATTATCGTTTATTCTAGAGCTGATATTTACCCTTGTAGTTGGGATGGATGGAATGAGAGAGATAAAACCTATAATCAAAGCGAAAGGCGAAAGCTTATTAACTATAT
>JAODKL010000009.1:2280742-2300817 GCA_026780765.1 Petrocephalus schoutedeni | reverse complement strand
ATATAATGGCGAACGCGGCGGGACGAACGACCCATTGTGCAGGCTGCTGTAGCAAAGCACCTCCGGGGGTGTTTATTGTAGGGACAAGGGATACACGGGAGCTACGAACCACAGAGAGCACTGACAACAACCGGCAAGGATCACTGGACTCAGGGTGACTAATAAAGGGTAGGTAATCAAGGAACACACATATATATATATATATATATATATATACACAGTACTGTAAGAAAAAGTCTTAGGCAGCAAAAGAAAATGATGTTCAAATGATCTTCATGTTGGTGTAAATATATGCTATTATGCCTGTCAAAGTGTGTTTAGCCATTTCAAAACCTCTGCTAAAATGACCACAGGACTTGTACCACCCATCCACTACACCCATTTATTTATTTTTTACTTGACCATTAACACACCATGTATAGCTAATCAATATCTCATTCACTTTTTAAGTCTAATTAAGTTACTTATTTAAGTGAGCTGACAGTGAAATTTAAGAAATACATAGAATGGCAAATGTGCCCCTGAGATGATACATGCATTGTATGTAACAGCATCAGTCCCAGCGTGTTACAGCATTTATACTTATATATTAATATACTAAATTCCTAGAAGGTGGAATTCTAGAATTATAATGTCTTCCAGTGTCTTGGTGCAATACAAAGAATTTACTTGGATACGCATCGTGGTGTAATTGCCTTACATTAGCTTCATTTCTCTTTCACGCAGCAGTGTACCTCACATTTCCACAGATTAGCATTCTAGGGATGTCCAAGCACAGATGGCCAGGACATTTACAAAACATAATAGGTGTTATGAGGCCAAACTGATTTTCATTCCCAAACATTGTACTTGTTTTTTGTTACTACAACGTGCATCATTTCTTTATTATATACTCTCTGAGTTTATTTTTATCTGTCGGAACAGAATGAGTTTTTGATAGACATTTTGCTAATGTGACATTGAGAGCAAAATCATCTGAGACTTTTCCAGAAGCTGTCTGGCAGTGCTTTGATTTGGTCTTTTCAAGTGCTGTAGGGTTTTTGGGATTTTTTTCCCCCCATGTGTAACAGGATGATCTATAAATAAAGCTACATAATCACGGCTCTTAGCAGATTTAGGGATAAGTCCCGTCATCCACTGCCAGTTTGTTATGTTTAGTTTCCCAGGTTTCCATTAAAAGCTAGTAACTTAATATTACATAACCCGTATAATGAAATTTACTTTTCATTAGTTCAGGCGCAAAATAAATGTATCAAAAGAATAGCTCATAGCCAAGCTTCTAAAATTAGAGAACATGAAAAAAACACAATAAGAAAATAGATTGGATTTTTATATCTATTTCATGTCTGTGTTATTCCTTCAGAAATGAGATGCAGCTGTTCAGGTCAAACCATTGTGAGAGTCATTCCCATATGTGCGCCACGTGCCTTTCCATCCCGATGAGTGACGCTGTCCAATAACAACAGCAGCAGCTGTCTCAGCCGGAGCTTTGCCAAAGACCAGATTACACAGGTAACGGACCTCTGTGCTGTGAAAGTATAGAAGCAGGAGACCTCTGCAGTGTACAGAACCAGTTAAACCAGTGTTTCCCAATCCGGTCCCCGGGGACCTGCAGACAGTCCACATTTTTGGTTCCTCCTCTCCTGGGAGGGAGGAAAAACTTGGAGGGAACAAAAACATGGACTTCCTGTGGGTTCCTAAGGAATGGGTTGGGAAACACTGGTTTAGACACTCAGCATGGCGATGATGTCTAGCTAAAAGCTAACGGAGTGTGAAAGTGCAGCCCCTCTATTGAGAAATGGCCAATTAAATATTTATATGTCCTTGGGCCTTCTACAAAATCACTTTTTATTGGCTATACAGAGGAGATAAATAATTCATTTAACAATAAATTAAGTCTTATATCATTCAGATGATCCATCTTTAAATAAATGAACATTAAAATAGAAAACTTTCCCAATCACCTTTCCAGTCTCATATAAAAGGGAAACAAAGCTTTCATACCATTCAATGGCTAATGTGAGCCATAACTGCCTTTAAAAACACCAGCCAGATGAATCGTTCTAATTAGAATGTGTAGTAGACTGTAATGAGAATTTGGAAACTGGTTCTAAATGAGAAATTCCCTGAAATCTGTAAATCAGCCTCCAGGATTGGTAAGGTCTGTCATTTCGTGAGGATATTTGTATTTCAGTAGGTTTAAATTTAAATAGGTGTGTGTGTATATATATATATATATATATACTGCATATATATATATATATATATATATATATATGTACATACAGTACTGTGCAAAAGTCTTAGGCAGTCAAAATAAATGTTTAAAGCCACTTGTCTAGGCAGTATGTGTACATTTAGTCAGAACAAAAAATATAATATAATATTAGAACATGTACAAATCAGGAGTAACACAATACAAACTAGTGAAAATGTCTTCCATTCTCCAAAAAAATGTCACCGGCATCTTGCTGGATGGCTAGAACAGCATCACTTCAGTTCCCAAACTTGTCCTCAGGGGCACCTTTGCCATTCTATGTATTTCTTAAATTTCACTGTCAGCTCACTTAAATAAGTAACTTAATTAGATTTAAAAAGTGAATGAGATATTGATTAGCTATAGAAGGTGTGTTAATTGTCAAGTAAAAAATAAATAAATAAATGGGTGTAGTGGATGGGTGGTACAAGTCCTGTGGTCATTTTAGCAGAGGGTTTGAAATGGCTAAGTGCACTTTGAGAGGCATAATAGCATACATTTACACCAACATGAAGATCATTTGAACATCATTTTCTTTTGCTGCCTATGACATTTGCACAGTACTGTATATATATATATATATATATATATATATATATATATATATATATACAAAATAATCAAACAAAATACAAGACGTTTGGCATTTTTAGTTTTTTGGTTACAGTCACAGGTTTTTATGAAATTAAGGTTATCCTTATGGGGACAAAATGTCTCCACAAGGTAAAAAGTTACAGGTTTTTATCACATAGTGGGGGCATCTGGTCCCTGCAATGTAATAATTACAAATATACACACACACACACAATAATGAACTTCAAGGTTGGCTAACTGTAAAGTAAAAAAAACAATTGAAACATTTTCTTCACAAAATCAGCAGCATAAAATTAAATGGAATGTGTGGCGATAAATGTTCTATGATAATTTGCAAAACAGTCCTTTTGTGATACATTTTTTAGCTTTTGGACCCATTAATAAACTGCGTGAACCAAGCTAGCATCTACACGCGTCTGCTTGACAAGTGACTGGTTCTTCATCTGTTCATTCATAAGCAGTCCTTCATTCTTCCGTAACTGAAACAGTGATTATTTATCTGTGTGTGTGTTTTTTATTGGCTTATGTGCTATTGCTTTAACAAACCACTGACCTGAGAAATAATGTCTGAGTTGTAAGTGACCTTGACACGTCTGCACAAAACTCAGATTAACAGCTAATTTAGCCCAAAGCCTCAGTGGCCAACAGGCACTTGCGTTGCACTTCACTCCCATTTTATATTTCAGCTTTGCATCCGAAAAAAATAAAACACTTAAGTACCCTTAGTAGAAATAGAAAAGCAGCACAGTTAATGGGCAAAAAATACCTTCTACCTTGATATTCAATACAGTACAAACAGAGTGAAGGACATGCAGATGGTGTGACTGTGAATGAGAATGTTAGTCCGCATGTTGGGCTCTTTTCTTGCTGAAATGAACAAAAGTTTCACAATTTGCATATTATGCTTTTGTTCTTATTGTTCCTCAGCCAGAACCCCCTCTGAGAATGTAATAAAATGGCAATAAGGACAGGAAAATATATAGAGCGTAAATCATTTAAGCTCATTTCTTTTCAGCTTTTATGTACAGAATCAAAACACACAAATAAAACACCATATACTGGCCATGATGCCTAGTACTTGGGGTGGGGAGAGGTGATCTAAGTGAGCACCTTAATACACTCTCATCATGTATTGATTCTGTTCCATAAGTCCAAACAAGCTCTGAGTTTCTTTCCAGCACCATCTTCATAAGACACAGAGCTTTTACCAGGAAGCTTGTGCATAAATTATAAATGCTCTAATATCTACAAGGAAAAGCAAGGCAGAATTGAATCTTTGCAGAATGTAATTCATCTTATTAGAGTATTGCATGCTCAATATGATTAATAGGCTGGACAGGAGATGAAATGCCCTCTAAGGCAGGGACTGAGCAGCCTGCACAGGATGCAAATCTCTTTCTTTTAAAGCCACAATAAAATTACATATCATGTCCAGTGATTTCAGTGCACACAATGAAAAACCACAGAGCAGAAGATACATGTTCACACTGGGATCTATGTTACATCCCATCCCATTAGCGGCTACTCAATGCATACTTTACAAAGCAAAGTAAATTACCCAGCTTAGATGTTTTGTTTCCCGCACTCTTCAGTGACACTGAGCAAATTGTGTCTGTGGTGGTGTACAGTTTTTGAAACAGGCAATGGACGGTAATGTGCAGGAACGTCAGCTTCATTGAAGTAGTGAACATCACAGAGGCAGTAATTACTCATGATTATACACATTGAGCAGTTCCTCAGTAACACAGTGATATACCCACTTCATTGGAGCATCACAAAATTACAGCACATGCTACTCAAGTTCAAGGCTAACATCAAGTGAATTGCTATACATTCAGCTTTTATGTCCCCCAAAAGTGAATGGAAAATGGTACTAACAATTATTAATACAAGGAAATTTGTACATAAAGTATATTTCTAAGGAACCTGCTAAAATATATGAAAATGGTTTCAAAGTATTTTTTTGTCCAGTGCTTCCTGGGCTCATCATCCACAAATCTCATTGGATTAGTGGTGAACTGAAAATAAACGTCTGGTTGACTAAGGCCGCCCAGTTCATCAGTGCCTTCTGCAGAGCCAAAGCTCTATAAATCCACACTATTTTGTGTGCTGCCATGTGGCACATAGTTTGGGGAATCAGAGCAGCAGACTCCCGTGCCCTTAATGCATCCTGACAGGTGGTGGGGGAGGGGTGGGTAGCCTGCTGTGATAGAATGCGAGGAATTCCGGTTCACACACCAAATCTAAGTTAGAGTTGTCAACAACACAATTTTAGTGAAATACGTTAAAAAAAAGAGATGTATAAGACCGACGAGCCAAAACATTATGACTATGTGAAGCAAATAATGTTGACTGTCTTGTAAAAATAATGCGTGTCAGGGCCTGGGATATATTAGCTGGTAAGCTAACATTCTGTACCCATAGTCGACATGGTGAATGCAGAAGAAATGGGGATGGGAAGATTTGAGTGACACAGACAACATCCAAATTATTATGGCCAGATGACCTGGTCAGAGCATCTCCAAACCAGCAAGGCCTGTGGGGTGCCAGGTCAGCCGTGATGAGAACCTATTCAGAGTGTGTGGAAGACAAACCGTTGACAGGATGATGGGCAGGCAGGAGTTGTGGAATGTGAGCCAAGGCTATCACATCTGATACAGAACAGCAGAATGGTGGCTACTGTGACACAAATGACAGATCATGTTGATGATTACGGTATTTTATACATATTATATATAATAAAATATATATATATACATTAATACATATAATCTATTAATGTACTAGCGTGTATATCTGTGCTTCTGTACTCCATTTTTATGATGCTCTGCTCCATTAATCTGTATTCAGTGAACAGGGGAAAGTGGAGAAGGCCTATGCTGGTTTGGGGCAGTGGATTGCAGTGGCACTGAAGGGCCTGTAGCGGGAACTCTGGAGTGTCAAGTTCCTGTGACTTTGCAGCCCTGCTGTTGATGCTTTGTGAAGAGGCCATTTCTGTGTTAAGAGCCTACTTGCATATACAAAAATATATTTATATGCTTTCATTCCTGTGTGAAGGTACAGTGACTCAGAAGCAAGTTGAAAATGGCATTTTCCATGAAGGTGCCCTAAGCATTAATCAACATTAAGGTAAGTCTAGTCACAGATTTCTATATTGTGCAATGTCTGAGTTGAAGCTATTGTGGTGGTGTTGGATATCGTTTTTGGCAGTCAGGGGAAGCAGCCAGTGACAGCTTTATGATGTTTTGATGATAATAGTCAGATGTCTTCTAATGTTTACACTTTGTGTTATCGTACTTTCCTTATCCCTGTGTCATGTTTCCGTTCACTGGTTTGCAATGTTGTTTACTGAGCTTGCAGCATTTCAAAGCCTTGGGTGTTTGTAATGTGTGTTGATCACATCTTGTTTTGAAGTCAGTAATGAATTGTGACCCGATAAATGTGCTGCACAGCTATCACTGTGAGGTCACAATCTTGTCCTCCACTGTGGCAGCTGCTGCTCAAGGATGTCCTCTTTTATCTTCATCTCTTTAATCTTCCTTATCTCGCAGCCTTTGAATTTCCATGCTCATTAGGGCCGCGATAAAAAACCTGCGTTTATCATTCCCAGTCGTCTTTCACCGTCAGTGTCCTTGTGCAGCTTGACATCCCTGATTCTGCCTGCACACTTTGGCATTTGCCTACATCAGTGTTTCCCTACCCGATCCTCGGGGACCCGCTGACAGTCCACGTTTTTCCTCCCTTCCAGCTCCCAAACACTGATCTAGATGACATCCAAACTGCTCTCGTCATCCTTTCAATCCTCCACTTCCCTTTTTGTTGTTGCAGGAAAGCATCCTGATCTCCCACATTCGCATAAAACTGGATATCAATTGCAATGGCTACAGAACAAAGAAAATATTTCATCATTAGTAACACAGCTATCTTCCATTCACAAAATCTACTATATGCGTCCATAATTATCATATGAAGCTACTACTTGGCAAACTATGGTTCTTAGCCCTTGATACAGTGGGGCCTTGGGATTTTTAAGAGTAGACTGAACATTTTGGATATGAATATGGTACACAAAATGGACACCAGAAGAAATGAGCAGAGATGGGTACAAATTAGGTGTTGCACAGAGTAGTAGACAGGTCGAATGTACTGTACCACAATGACGTTTTGAGCGGGGAGAAAATAGAGAGGAATACGCAGGAGGATAAAGGACGTCCGGATTGGTCTTCCGAGAGGAATACACAGGAGGATAAAGGGGTGTCCGGCTTGGTCTTCCTTGTTGGCTCTTTTTTTATGGTGTCTGACGCTGATGGATGCGGTCGTTTCTCTTCAGGTATCTTTTCGCCTGAGATATCATATTTTAAGTGAAATTTTACCTGGAAGTCTGCATAAATTGGCTGTGGTTTGTCAGTGAATACAGATTGTCGCAAATCATTCCCTCCAACTGTGATTTTATTAAAAAAATAATAATAAATTATTATCCTGTGATTTATTTAGAAAAATCAATGACGTCACCAGCAACTAGTTGAAGTCGACTTGACTTTCATCATATTAAGGTCAAAATCTGAAGTCATGCAACTATGGAAGTCTGTAGAGGACATGTGTCACGCTCAGCCCCGCCCTGCATGTCTTCTTCCCTGTGTTTCTCTCAGGCGGGGCCTGATTAGTCTCACCTGGGTCTCGTTGAGCCTTGCCCAATGTTTCAATCCCCTTGTTAGACCCAGCACACCTGCCTTGTGTTTGACCCTTGATGTTTTACCCTTTATTAGCTAGTCCAAGTCCAGTCACCCCTGTCGGTTGTTGTCAGTACTATGTCTGTGTTGCCTGTTACTCCTGATTCCCATTTCTCTGGGTTACTTACAGTAAATACCCCGATGAGGGGCTTGCTCACCACAGTCCGCATTATGGGTCATACCTCCCGCCGGCAACACAACAACATACATCAACTTTTTTTTTCCCTTTCGTTATCTCGAGATCACAACTTATTTTTCTCGTGATCTCGACATAACCAATATAATTTTCTCAAGATCACGACTTGTTTTTTCTCATGATCTCGACATAACCAAAGTTGTCTTCTCGAGATCAGGACTTTTACCATGGTTACCAGATGATGTTTGAAAGATACCGGCTTACCAGGCAAATGGTAAGAGATATACAGATAACCCTGGATCCCGCTGGAGTGCAGGAGAGGAGAGGAAGAAGATCGCAGAGGTGACATTACAGTGTGCCAGGCCCTAACTACTTATTGTTTACATTGTAAAGTGTCATTGAGTGTGGGAAAGGCACTATATAAATAAAATTAATTATTATTGTTATTATTATTATTATGGTATATAGATTCTTACAAATTGAAATTGAAGCCAAATCACATAGCTGTTAGGATGCATTGATGAATTCTCGAGGCAGAATACCTGGACGAAAGCTTACTTCACCTACAATAATATACGTGTAATTGCCAGGTATTATTACATTATTTCCATTTTTCCATTATGTCCATTTAAAAAAAAAAAAAAATACGCTGTGATCTCGAGATAACGAAAAGAAAACAAAAGTTTATGCATATCCTCTACAGACTCCCGTTTGCAACCCCTAGTACAAATACATCAAAAAGTATTTTTACAAATTACAAATACTTGCCCATCAAATGTAACAAAATAAAATACAAATTATTGATGTGAGAAAATGTGTTTAATTAAAATAAAGTAATTTGTATTTTGAAAATTAAAAAATACTTGGAAGTAATTAAATATGTATTTTAAACACTGCCCATCTCTGGTAATGAGAAACAAACCACTTTCCGAAGCTTGGCTTTTCCTGGGACTGTGATCTGAGGTTGGCTGAGAGAGAGGAGGTTCTGGGCAATGGTGCCTGTTTTTCAGAGTTAGGCCTGGTACAATCTGGCCTTAAGTCCTTTAGTGGACATCATAATGGCTTCCAGATGTGCCCATAGACTTAGTCAAAGTTACAAGAGAGCGAGAGGGAGGGACACAAAGAAACATTTCTTCACGTTTTACCCTCCAGTCTATAAGCAAACATCACCTTATTTTTACTTTAGCCGCAAGCTCTGTGCTTCACAGCAGCATCTTTGAAAACTGGGGCTCCAAAGAGGCATTTCATGTTCTTTTCTGGTTCAGATAATGAAACTCAAGTGATGTTTTTCAATGGAGAATTTCTTGACAGACTTTGCAGCTAAGATGATTAAGAAACCTGGATTATTTTTATAGAGCTAGCTATTGTTTTATACAGCCAGTGACATTCGTTTTTCTGCTAAAATAATGGACATGATTTATCATCTCTAGAATTTGCAAGATTTTATTGTTTTTATATGGATTTAACCTGCTACATTAAGTCCGCAGGTTAAGAAAACGATAGGTCTGTCTGTGTGCATTTGTTAATATGAGCCATTGTGTTTAACTTAAAATGTTTAATATAATAGGCTTTATGATAGTCCGTTCATAAGTATGAGTTGTCCATAAGTCAGATGTTCCTAACCCAGGGACTGCCTGTAGTGGATGGGAATTCTGTGACATTCAGAGCTGGTACTAACAGTGTATAACTGGATTTGTACACATTTCACTCAGACTGTTGTGAGGATGCGACAGAGCTAGAGATAGAGTAGGCTGGTGACGTTAAGAAGTTAGGTGCACTAAATATTTCAGGTGCAGCTGTAGCCCTCTGTAGAAGCTCTGCTTCTGATGCTCTTCCTGGCACCATTTGCTTTGCTCATCTTCGGCTGTCTGCCCAATTCTGCTCTTTCGCCCCGAGAGTTTTTGTTTTAAGTGTTTCTACACGAGGAACCCTTCATGGCCAGAGGGGCTATTCTATTCACTCCATACTCCAGGAACAACCTGGTATTGGCTCCAGACAGCACAACAAGCCTATGGCCGGACATGGTGCAAATATTGCTGCAATTCAGAAGCTTCCAGCACTGGCTGCTGGTACCCTGAAGGAAATACATATTATATATAACATTTCTGCAAATATTATATAAAGCAGTCACAGAACAAATGCTGGGGAGCCTAACGCACAGACGGTCAGGACATATTGCACATATATAGTGGTTCGGGAAGTTTTTAACGTTCTTGCAGGCATCAGACTTTGAGCCAATTCAGCATCAAACTTGATCTTTGATGCTGATTTGGCGAACGTCCAGTCTCCATCCAGGGTATGTTAATCAGTTGCCCAGCTCTAAATTCCCCAGCAGACATAATAAATCTAAAAAGCAGCGGGTGCCAATACCTCTTTGTTGGGGGGGGGGGGGTGACTCTGGGGATGTAATTAAAGAGAAATGTTATTTTTTTGGTAAATACAAACTGGACTTAACTGCACCAATGGCTCTTTTAAAATGCTTAGCCAAACCTTATCTTAAAAAAAAGATAAGGCACAAGGCACCCAAATGTGTTTTTTATTTTGCAAGCGGAGGCTTAGTCAGTGTCTTGATAAGATTTTGGCTTAGATTTAAAAGTGTATAGTTTTATGGTTTTCATTGTTACTGGTTTTGGCCCCTTTTAGGGAAGGCTGTATTGACTCAAGAATCCTACTTATGGCTCTTCTCATACTTATTTTTATAGGCTCATGTTTATTTATCTTGACCCAATATGATTCCAGGCCATTCTAACCAAACAGGTGTGACTGTTTCATCCAATCAGTGGCTAATGTACCTATCACTGCAGAAATATGTCCAGAGAGGAAGTTGAGGCAGCCTTTAAATGGTACATCACTTTGAAAGTGGACGCAGGCAGATAAAACATAGTCACTGCACTCTGACTTACAGCATCTAGGAGGCTCCGCTATGGCTGGATAGTTCCAGAATTAGATTCCAAATAAAGGATTTATACTCTAAAGGATAAAATGCAAAAATGAGTCTTAAATTTTTTGCTGGGTCCAGCAGTTTGTTCACAGACACCAGTGACACCAGACACTGCATTTACTACCAAAGACATCAGTTAGCTGATTTCAGTTATGCAAAAGTCTTAATTTGATCTGAAATCAGAAATTAGCACCATCTGGGCAGCCTCATCTTTCAGCATCGTGTGCTGCTCTGCTGATGCATGCCGTGTTTACGTGAAATTTGCAGAGAAGGAATACAATATTTTAAGTTGTCTGCAAAACGCATGCTCCATTATTTTTTTAGTGTTGAGATGGTATTTACTATGTACTTTTTTATGTTGGCAAGGCATTGCTTGCATTGATAACCAAATGTTTTTGTCCAATTAATAAAAAGCATTATGGTGGGGACCCAAATTCAATTTCTATCAGATAGTTTTGTTTTGTCCTATTACAGAAATGTTTTATATCTGCGCGACACCTATTTTCTTTCATTATTACCTCGTATGTGCCTTTCTCTTCTAGGAGCCCAAATTACATTGGTGGCTGTGTGATAGCAAATTCCATCTCCTGAAAGAGTTTGGGTTTGTCCTATTATAATCTGATGCAGTAACAGAACATATTGCATGAAACAATCTTTTAGTAACTAATCACAATGCAGATGTTCAAATGGGCTGATACAGGGACCATTTGCAAGTATGTGCCTTCCTATGGGATAAACTGATGAGCTACACTGTGTTGAAATTGAAGCTTAATAACTTACTAAAAATTGTGTTCATCCAACCTGGATATGAATTCATCCATCCATTTATTCATTCATTCATTCATTGAATACATTTTCTATACCTATTTGTCTTATGCGTGGTTGTGGATTCATGGGGTTCTGGAGCCTGTCCGGGAAGAAATTGGTGCAAGGCAGGGAATAACTCAGTTACAACATAACACTAGCTGTTTCCTGTGCATTTGAAATGCTTTTTTCATTCCGTTGAGGGCATTCCACACCTACCGTAAAGTAGCACGGTCGTATCCGCTCCTGACATTTCCTGAGCATTGGACCCAAGACCCATGTCTGTGGTGCATAAAGCCCGAAGCAAGGCTATCAAGATAACAGTGTAAAGTGGAAGGTATCAGTGTCACCAGAGATAGACATGCACCAAGCCTTTAGCGTGGCTGAGTCTGCAGCCAGCCCCTTGCTGCCGGCTGCACAGTGAAGCAGGTGCTGTTTGCTGCAGGGCTGTAAGGCTGACGGAGAATGCCAGAGTGCCCATTCCTGCACATCTGCACAGCTTTGTGCCATTACACATCTAAAGTCACTGTTCAGTGCAATTCACTGTAAGCAACAAGGTATCCATTACTACTATATGCCACATATATAATTCACACCGGATTTGAGTTTGCTTAAGGCTGAGTTTCCTTTAGTCAGACAACTTTATCTGCGTTGTATTATGTACAACATTGTTCATATTACTGTTCCCTATAAATTAGTAATGGGGCACACTTTGGGTATGTTATACAGGGTTGCCAAGTTCGGTCAGCCGACTGTAGTGAGATTTTCAATTCAAGACAAGTCTGCACACGCAATTGCATGTATGTAAATGGTCTGTAAGGATTTGCAAACTACCCCAATGCTTTTGATGTAGCTAATTTTTGGTTTATAATGGAATAATATAGATTTGCCATAATTATATGAGCGTGAGAGTCAGCAACCGTGGTTATGGTGATGGGTGCTAAAGGAAATTTGTCCACTGCTGCTAATACCCACAGTGAACATTCTTTGGCTTGGCTTGTGTATATTTAAAAGTTATCATCTATTACCATGAGTGAAGTCTCCATTTCTTCACACTATTGAATATGTCTGCATCTGTTTTTGTTAAGCCCGAAGACATAAGCAGTTAGAGGACCTCCAGTGGAGAGGTTGGGCCTTTTTGGTGATGTTGACTAACTGGAGCCACATGACAGAAAGGATTTCTCGCAGATTTGCTTTGCCCCCTGAGGACTCGTGCCTCCTGTTTGAGGTAAGCTGCTTCCTAGCCGTTTTGGCTTAACTTCATGGCTATACAGTACAAGTTATAGTACAACCTCTTACAATACCATTTGAGTTTGTTTATGTTGTACTTTTTATCTGGTTGGATTCCTTGTGATTTCCCAATGCTTTATACTTCTTGATGCCTGAAAAGTACTTTGTGCCATATTAGCTAGAAAACAATAACAAAAAAGAACTATAGACCATATAGTTGTGGTACTCAAGTCTAGACCCAGTCTTGAATCCAGTCTCCAAGCCCAAGTCCACATATGAATGGACCTGAGCTTATTATACACTTTAATTTTAGGTATCTCTTGAATTGTACTTGAACATTCACGTATTTCTGCAGCCTGTATGCAACTTAAGTGACAGCCCCCCCACCCCCCTACCTCTTATGTTCTCAAACATTGTGCACACACCCATTCATGTGTACCAAGTTAGCAATTATCTGGTTAGCGTACATGAATCATAAGTAGTTTCTGTGCAAGGCATCCAGGGAAGAGAAACACACTGTGGAATGCAGATACTGCAAAGCATCGATAACTGCAGTGTCTGGCATAACTTCCAGTTTCCATTGACATTTGGAAAGGAAACATAAGGACAGGTATGTAGGCTAGCAAAATCAGTTTGTTATGTACATTGTTATCCACATGCTTAAATGAAGTTATTGGTGCTCTGAAAGTGGGCTTGTGCACAGAAACTGCTACTAAAGTATACTTTATTCACTCAGAAAAGGAAAGTGGGTGATTTGATAGGGAAGAACTTAATTATTTTGAATTAATTTAATCCAATTGCTTTACATAAGGCACACAGTTACTAATAATTCATTTTATTTTAAAATCAGTAATGTCATGCTTGCTGATGGTAGCTACTAGCTAGGTAGCTGTAAAATAATATGACCCCATCGTATACATTTAGAGCATAAAATGTTCACAGCACCTGTATTTCTGAAAAGCAATATGTCATTGGTGTAGTGCAGAGAGTCCTAGTCAGATATCACACATAGCGTTACATAGTTGTATGTGCACTTTATCTTTAGCTACATTGTGTCTATGTTTAGTAAAAGGTTTGTTAAATAAAACTTTAAACGGTCTTGACTCTGACTCGACTAAGCTGGATTGTGACACGACACTGCTATAGAGAGGGGCTTGGAGGGGGCATCCCCCCAGTATTGGCAGGTTCCCCCCACGCCTCCGGTCCACAATGGCGCCTTCTGCTGTTTAACACATTTCTGACATGATACAGATGCATCAGGTAAGATGCATTATGAGCACATTGCTTATCTTTCATTGTGAATCCACAGGTTACTGAGGCCAAGTCACTGCGAACTCAGAGCACAAGGATGAAACACATACCAAACAAAGATTGTAGTCCTATTTCAGACAACATCATTTCATTATATGGATCAGTTATTTTTTTAGTTTAGTTGTTAGGTTTGAAATTGCACCTTAAACAGTGTTAGTGTTATTTTTAAGTGATGAAATCGTTATTATTACTTATTCATTTAAAATCTTTCTTACATTGTACCCTTTCACAACGTGGCTATTGCATGTGAGGCCACTTTGATGTCGCCATATACATCCAACCCTTCCCCCACAGCCACCTCCAGCCACACCCCCTTCCACTTGAGCGAACATTCGGTCACCCCCAATGTCAAACTCCTTCTGACACCACTGGCTATGAATTTAGGAAATCCATTCATCCATCCATCTCTTACCCACTTATCCTGGTCAGGGTCACAGTGGGCCTGAAGTCTATTCCAGGTAGCACAGGGCAGAAGGCTAAGGAGCACCCTGGAATGGGATGTATATGCAGTAAATGCATGGCGTGATTCCAGCCCTTTCTTTGACATAAGTAAAAGATAATGCAACCAAGTTCAAGAGATTGTTTAGAAAGCTCAGCATTGTTAAAGGTTACAATTAAAATTCAACAAAGAGGGGCTCAAATTCTCCCATCCTAGCTTGAGCTGTCAGTGGTTAGTATGAATTTTAAATCATAGTGTTCAAAGTGTTTTAAGAAAACCCTCACTGAGATTATGAAACCCCATGAAAGCCTGAAATGTCAGAATGCAATGTACCATAAATACACATGAGGATACAGACCTCATGACCCAAAGAAGAGGATTGTTGAGATGCTCTGAAAGTGGGCTTGTGCACAGAAACTGCTACTGAAGTATACTTCATTCACTCAGAAAAGGAAACTGGGTGATTTTTTGATAGGGAAGAACTTAATTATTTTGAATTAATTTAATCCAATTGCTTTACTTAAGGCACACAGTTACTAAGAATTCATTGGCTAAATTAAAGAGAAAGGAAAATAGAATTTTCCTTCTTTTGACAGAATACAAAGCATAACATTTCTGCAAATTATGGTTATATTTACCCTATTTCAACTTGGTTTTATGTACCTGGGGTAATCGAACCACAAGTATACAGCCAAGACATATTACCGTTTACACCAGCATCTCCAAGGTGCCCAGCTGACCACGTGTTCCGATTTTGTTACTGCCACACACAGTCATCGTGACGTCCTTGTCGGGGACACATCAGGATGCATTAGCATTTACATTACAAAAGATATGCGGTCAAATGTTCCACGGACAACCTCAGCTAGTGGTTTAAGTGATTGGATCACAAAGTATCCTGGTGGTTGTTTACACTTGAATTTTGCGCTGTCCACTTGCGATCTAATCGTCCAAAATGCATTTTGAAATCAAGCTTAAACAGGGCCTTTGGAAATTAGCTCAGGTTAGGTGGAATTGAATAAAATCATTCCCCATCCGAGTATAAATTTGCTGATTGTAAGTAAATGTCAATTTGTTTGTTTAACATCGTCTCAGAGTAATTTTGATCATGTTCCTGTAAAAGGTAACAACTGACAGCTCACGCACCCTTTGAATATAAAGCAGTTTCATTCACTTACATCTTGCTTTTTGCATGAAAATCCATTCTGTAGTATGTGTTGAATTCTTGAATTCGAGGTCATAAAAAAGGGTGTGTCTTCTAAATATATTGTTTACTTTTGCCAATTAACCAACTTATTCACCTAACCCCAAGTGTTCCGTGACCCATTTGGGAACCCCTAGTGGAGTAAACTGATATTGCGTAATGGGTTGCTTCCCACTTTCTGTTTTCCTGTTGTGAAAGAAAAATACGTAACACTGAACTTATAGATACCTTTGTAATACATTATAATGGTCGTACAAGAATTGATAAAGCATTGCAGCACCTTATATTGATAGTCATATGGCATTATAGTGTTGATTATAATATTTCATAAGCTCCAATGAAGCTGTCATCTGTAATGCATTATAGATATAATTCATAATACATCATAATGGTTAGTATAATAAATAAGGATGCTTTGTACTGCATTATGAAGTTATTTATAGTGCATTATAGATGACAGCATCACAGAGCATTCATAATAAACATGGCTATAATGTATTACGCTTTTTTACAAATATTTAAAGGCATTTTTATAATGCTTTATGAATGCATTATAATGTGTTAATTATATAACATAATCAATGTGTTCATATATTGTTATAGGCATGGGGTTCATAGAAAGTGTTGCCAAAAAATAAAATGTCTAAAATGTACGCGGCCCAGTCACCTTACTGTCTAATTCCAGTCTCACTTCCACATTGAACTGTCGATTTGATCTCTATGACGGGGATGCCCAAACCTACTCCTTGAGATCTACCACCTTATTGTATCACAACTGACTTACATATATTCGAGTTCTCTCAGTACCAGAAGAACCAGCTGTGCCTCCAGTGTCATTTAATTTAGTTTAGAAAGGATTTCTCTGATTATTCACAAATCAACACAAACAACCGGAGTGTTTGTCAGTAATCATGAAGAAAAACAAAGACAAGGTAGTAAAAAAAATATAATGAGTTTCTTTTCGTACGGAGGACAAGAAGAAGGCAGTGGGGGCTATTTTGTTTAACAGATCAATGCTGAGTTCTTGCTCAGCATTGCCCTACTACAGTTCAGGTTTTCTGCAATGCTTGACCAATACTCTGACAGTTTGATGAAGTTGTTTTGCAGCAAGGATGGTGTCACTGGCAGAAAGATAAAGCACATCATTTTTGTCATTTCCCAGGTTGATACGAAAGTTAACCACATAGGCCAAATACATTTTTGTTTGGAGTTTGTTAACAATATACAGGAATTGTACATCGAAATGTAAAATTCTTTGAGGAAAAACAGCATATATACCCAAAGAGAATGCATCCTTTAGGTATTGTGCATGTTCATGATGAGGTCCATGCAAAGTTTGTTGAAAAAAATGTGGTGTTTGAATGTCACACTTAATAATCTATTCATGTAGTTACACCTTAATGTGTTTTACTGTCTATTTTAGCATAATTTAGCTATAGAAAGATGCTCATTCTGAGCCAACAGGACCTGACATCTTGAGAGCCAAAAATGAATGTAATGGGGATGTGGGTTGTGCTTTTGGCTCAGCTCACTATTCACCACAACAGAACAGTATTACATCCCCATAACTGCTGACACTGTACTGATCCACCAAACAATCTCCCACTCCCTTCTTCCCTCACTCATGAACAAGACCCTTGAACTTCTTCACTTCTGGCAGTAACTCATCCCCAACCTGAAGGGTACAATCCACCCTTTTCTGGTTGGGAACTGTGACCTCAGACTTGGAGGTGCTGATCTTCGCCACTTTACACTCAGCTGCAAATCTCCTCAGTGCATGCTGAAGATCACAGCCCAACAAAGCCAACGGGACCACATCATCTGTAAAATGAAAAGACGCAGTCCTCAGGTCACCAGTCGGCACCAGTCTAGAAATGTGGCTTCTAAAAATTCTGTTCATAAAGGTTATGACAAGAATTGGTAACAAAGGGCAACCCTGGCAGAGTCCAATACCCACCAGGAACGAGTCTGACTAACCGAAGACAATGCAACAAAAACATTCTCTCTGGTTATACAGGACCTAATGGCCTGTAACAGAGGGTCCAGCATCCCATCATCCTGAATCACCCCACAAGTGACACGGTCATATGCCTTTTTCAAAACGCATGTAGATTGATCGGGCAAACTCATATGAGCAATATATATAACAAGCTAATGTTTATTAACAATGCTGACAGACCTTCTGCCCCAGGTACCGGATAGTACGATGTCCTACGTAATCCATATTTATTATAAGCCAATGGAGAAGCTAGCTAGCTCAGACCCCAGTGGACAGTCACAAAATACACTGCACTCAGCACTTCTTTGTTCCGTGACAGGTACTGTGGGCTTGGCTATGGCAGCAATCAGTCTTTTTAGAACACAATTCTCCTAGAGGTTCCTTGTGTGGCGGGTGTTGCACACAAATGCTGTGGAGGTGGCAGACTGCATCGTGTTGTCTGCAGTTGAATTCCAGGCCCTCTACACCTGTAACCATGACTGTGGCAGGATGTTTTTCACCATCTCCTGGACCAGTAACAAACTCACGTCTCCTTTATTTTCTTTCTGACCTTCTCCTGTCAAAATTGTTCTCCATCCTGCTGTACTCTGTTCTAATCAAGCCATCATAAGAGTTGGAATTCTCGCTGGAATTCACCAAGCGATACATAATATGTGCATATTCTAGATGTAACAGGTGACTTTCATATATAGAGTATGTGTTGGAATAAAACTGTCAATGAGAAATACAATCTAAATCTAAATTACTTTGCATATAACATCCGTTTTCTGGAACCCATTTCATGTTTTATCTGAAAGTAAGTCTTTTCAACTGCTGCTGATTATATATAAAATTTTTTGGTCTCCCATGTTCCATGCCCCCTGGAAAGTGGAAGATTGTTCTGATTTAATGGATGTCATAATCCTGGTTTTCATACAAGGCTCTTGTGGCATCAGGTGGGTGCAGTACAAGGTCACCAGTAGGCTGTGACCCTTCTGGAGGTATCTTGTGACTCAGGCCATGTGACTTCCTATTGGATGACTGCATGGAAAGTCTTTAAATGACGTGGAAGATTGCATGAAAGTTATGTCACACTCACAACAATGGTCATGTGAGGATTGGTAATCAATTCCAGGCTGCATTCTGGGCAGATAATTGTGCAGATGGAACACATTGGCTCAGGACTAATGGAAAAAGTCCTCTTGCTTCCCAACTGCTCAGATTGAGAACAAACGCCACTGGCAGGCCAGATCATCAGATCTGGGGGAACTAATAGCTACTGTTACTTCTGCCATTGTCTTGACACAGTGGGAGCCCTAGCTGCATGGAGCATGTCTGTCAGTGCTACGACCTTTCTACGGCCCCACCAAGAGAAATGCATGGAGACCAGAACCGAGAGAATCCAGTAAGAAAATGCTAGTGAGGGCACAGGCCACTGAGTCTGTTGCAGTATCAATGCATAGCAATTGAACCAAATGTCACAACGGTTCAAGGCTTTCTACCATGGCACTTGTCTCTTTTAATACTGGAATCTCTGATTTTGTTCATTTGTTTTAATCTTTCTTGTTTATTAAATTATTAAACTGAAGTCCCATGTAATTGTGACTCCTATGCTCTGTAGCTTCTGAGGGTCTGGAGGTGTAATCCTGAATGTGTCAAGCAGATATGCTGTTCCCGGTGAATGTATCTCCTTGATAAAGATACAAATATACCTGATACTGTGGAATTTAGCATCCCCCCCAAAAAAATACTATTGCAGGGTGTTTAAATGCTTCATATTAATTTACATGTGCATATAATTATGACATTTGACATTTGAAACTGCTTTGGGCAAACATTATCTTGTATTTTAAAGTCCTCAGAAGAGCAGAGTATACCAGGCAGAAATTTCAGCAGCAAATGACCTTCTAATAATTGCCATCGGCCATGTGTGTCGAGTGTTATTACGTTAAATCAGGACTAATGCATCTCAAAGCACATGCATTATACAATATGTGCTTTGAATGTCAATATGAATAAATCTGGCTGTGTTCACTCAGACATATCACTTCTGTTCAGACAAGAATTTCTGGGCATGTGTTTGCAGTTTTGGAGTGGGGTAACTTTGGTCCCTTTACTTACTCAGAATTCAAATATTTTCATGTAGATTTTGCATTTTTAGCTCCTGCTGGCACTGATACCAGAACTCCTTGATCTAATGAGTGATAGGCTGAGTGGGAAGGGTCCGCTTCTGTGGGTTAAGCCTCCATGGCTGTCAGTGGAAGGTTGCTGGTTCAAATCCCATGTGTCATGAGCGTAATGGCATCACTGGCCATTAAAGAAGGTCCTTAACCCTAAAAAAGAAATTCTCCTGAGGTACTGAATAAATGGTTTGTCTTGTACTCTGCCCTAATGCTTTGCTGTCAGCTCTGTGTGTCTCAGGCAAAAAAAAAAAAAAAAAAAAAAAAAAAA
>JAODKL010000009.1:2257580-2280423 GCA_026780765.1 Petrocephalus schoutedeni | reverse complement strand
CTCAGGCAAAAAAAAAAAAAAAAAAAATATATATATATATATATATATATATATATATATATAAATAATAAAGGCCCTGTGTTTTAATGGTGATGCCCTCACCATTGTGTTTCGACATGATACATGATATTTGGTATTGCCACATGTTCCATTATCACTACATCATGAAAAGAATTCTATGATGTAACTATTAAGAATAGCTTACAAGTTTTTTTAATATTAAAACCTGTTCTGAATAATGATTTTTACCTAAACATTATATTACTTGTATCTATGTCCGCCTCTACATCAAAAAGATTTACATCCCAAGAAGTAGACTATAGACGGGAAGCAGAATGTCAGAACATCAAAAGAGATTAATTTAATGCTTCAACTTTTTGATGACCATGTGCATAATCTAAAAGCTAAAATCTGAACACTATTTTTTAATAAGCACTGAACATCAATTGATAATCAGATTCCCAGCTTCCCACATAAGTATCATAATTTTATAAAAAGCTTTTTGAATGAATTGAGGAAGGAACTAATACCTTATGGTATGGGTGCTTTTTTCCCTTTAAGATGGGTTTTAGCCTGTTTCTGGTGTGACACCAGTGCATAAATAAATGTCACGGTGTTTGGGTACTCACATGTGACGCTAAGACATATATCTTTCATGTAGCTCATCAGTGCCAATGAGATGCTGCTGTTTAGGACTACTACTTAGTTAAAAATTAATTAAATAATAAAAACTGGCATGCATTACTATTTTTATGATAGTCCAGTTTGAGCACAGACATATTTTTGTATGTCATGAGTGAGCCGTGGTGTTGTAGTGGTTAGCAGTTTTGCCTTACACCTCTGGGACCTGGGTTCAAGTCTCTGCAGTGGCTCATTGTGTGTGGAGTTTGTTGTTCTCTCCATGTAGTTGTAGGGTTTTCTCTGGGTACTCCGGTTTCTCTCCCACAATGCAATAACATGCTGAAATTAATTGGCCTTGCCAAATTGCCCATAAGTGTGAGTCTCCCCTGTGATGGGTTGGTGTCCCATCCTGGGTTGTTCCCTGCCTTGTGCCCAGGACTCCCCTGAATAGGACCAGTGGTTTCAGGAAATGGTTGGGTGGAGTGAGTCTCTTCATAGAACTTAAACAGAGATGGACAATTCAGGTACAGGAAGTAAAAATTCAGACCAAGGTTTTTGTTTCAACCAACCAATTAAATGTAAAGAGTCACAGAGTATTTAACTGGTTGATTAAAATAAAATCATGTTCAGGATTTTTACTTAATGGACCTGAACTATCTACCTCTGACCTTAAGCAATTAAAGGAAGAGTACGCAAAAGTTAAGCCTAAGCCTAAGCACAATAATCAGTAATGTTTTCTAAATAAATAATACAACTACTGCAATCAATTTAAACCAACTTATGTTGCCTACAACAAATAAGTCATAGTTTGATTGTCATGCATATTCATCATTGATTATTATATGATTAGATTTCTCAGTTTGAGGGTCCTTAAAATATGTGCAATAAAATAACTTGGAGATTTGAACTTCTTTGCACACGGTTCTTTGACCTGTACAGGAGTATATTTGCTGTTACGAGGCCCAGACGGTACAGTTGGTACATTTGGCAGCTTCTCGTGCTGCAGTAGTAACAGGTTCGTTTGTGGATGGGATGCGCCTCCTGACTGTTCCTCCGTATCACTTTCTGCAGGGGGGGATGCCAGAGCTTCCACTGCTAACCATCTGCTGTTGCTAAACTTCATGGAGTATCTCAATCCCTGATTAAAATGGACCCACTTTATATAGTTTGTTTACTTATTGATATTAATTATACACCTATCCCAACCAAGCCAAGAGAAACCTTTAAAATATACATTGTCAGGTTAGCTGCAGGACATCTTCTCAGGCATTTTCCTTGCATGGTCAAAAATAAGACAATTGACCGGAGTCAGAGTTTCTTAATGACTAACTCGAGCCATTCTCTTTCATATGACCAAACATAGGGCTTATCTTCTCCAAATGCCTGTATTTGCTCCCATGCCTCAGATAATCAGGGAATTATCTGGGACGGACCCTTGTGGACGCCGCCTATCTGCACTCAGCCCGGTGGTCTAAAAAGTTCTGGTTTCTGTCCCGTTACAAAATCATGTGGCGTCGCTTCCTGTTAACGTTTCCCCGAATGCCTGTTCCATGATGTAAATGTGTGTATGTAAACCATTCTGCTCAATGGAGTGTTTTCATTGGCTAAGACATTGGCTAAGTCAGCTCGCAATATTCAGAAGTATAACTGCAGAACATTTCGGATGTATTCTTATTAGAGAAAACGGGGAAGCCTTATTTAATTACAATAATAATGTTGGTCTTAATATTTCACAGATATATAAATAAGATTTTTTTTTTCATTACTTCATGAAATGTATTGTGATTCTATTACAGGACTACAAGATGACCAATTTTGTAAGCTATGACCAGTTAGATTTAAATAAAACATGTAACCAGCACTGACTGTTCGGTTTTAATAATTTGGTCCAGGCTTTTTCACAAACCACAGCTTAATATGAGTATTTTTAAAGGAATTTCCTTATCCAACATTCTCATATAAATTCTAGTGTGCTATTCCACAACAGAAGAGTAATTCCTCCCTGATGTTGTATAATTTGGAGCTGACAAACATATTTAGTTCTTGATTTTAAGGTGGGCTGTGGGATCACTTCAAAGAGTAACATTGTGGAACCATACTGATTGTTTTTCATAGTTTTTGTGAAAATATGTATTCCTGATACCTAAGGGTTGCCTGTATCATTATGAAATGTTAATTCTAACTATAATTTACATCTTGCATTGGTAAGAGTTGTAATAATGAAGATAAATGGTAAATGTGTAATGGTTCAGACTACCTGCTGAGCAGGGACGTGCAGTCCGGGGAGGCAGGTGAGGGAATCAGCCTTGATTTCCTCACATTTTCCATAGCTGTGAAAATTATCTACTGAAGTTCTTTTGAGAATATTTTGAATACATGTATGAAAGAAATTTCAAAAACATTAACTATGACATTACTGGTTCAGTAGAATTGTTCATTGGTTCATTCATTTATTTGTTTGCTTGCTTGTTTAGGTCCAGATGATCTTTATAGATACAAAAAATTTTAATGGTCCTTTTTCACTTTAAGCCAGTTTATTCCATTTTTGTCAGAGAAAAACAAGGTATTAAAATGGATATTTTTTGCCTTAATACCTTGTGAAAGAAATATGTCTTTGTTAAAATGTGCATAAAAAATTGCCTCAACAATTGCCTTAACAACATTAATAATCCTATAGCTGCATTACTGTTATTGTGCTTCATCTAACAATACATGCTTTAATATTCTGTTTCTCTCCTCTCTAAAAATTATCCTATATTCAGCTGATGATGCAATTCTGGGTGGAGAGCATGAAAAGCTATTTAGATACAGCTAGAATCATTTAGCACTCTGCAATTGCTACACCTAAAAAGACTGAATTAAAGGGTACAGAGGGCCAGTGGTGACATCTCAATACTTTGGAGGGGCATTGTCACTCTCCATGATGAGGAGAAGACCATTTTCAAAGTATCTCTTCTGAGAATGCCATCCTTAACCTGATTCACATGTGTGGCTAAGGACAAATTAACAGTGGTAGTCTAGAAGCAACATTTTATGAATGTCAATGAATTCAGACTGCAGAGTCAGCTTCAGGAACTTGAACACTGCAGTCCTTAAAGAACATTCCTCCAGCAGTAACCCAAATCTGAGAAAATCCACTTGGCAATGTGAACAGAATTGCATAAAGTCATCTTATGAGAGCTGTAAAAAGCGGTAAAGGTTGTTAGAAACTCTTGGCTGTTGAGGCCAAAAATGCATCAATAAAATAATTATGGCAAATTAAAGAGTTTAAATAATTATGCAATTCAGTCTTCAGTTTCATGTTTTGAAAATGTTGTACAAGAAGGTTGCAGGTAATGTTGCGCCGAATGGGGCTCCATGGGAGTGGTCTGAATAGGATGAGTTTGAGGCATATATGCAAAGCTTGTCATGAGCACAAACACTAGGGTGACATATCACTGCTGCAACACTAAGGCAGCCATAAGAGCAAAGCTGACTGCAATGAAGAGAGGTGTGAACAAAACCTCGCTCTCGCTCCCTTGGACAGCACCCATGAAGACACCACACATGTGAATCCTTACCTGCCATCCCCCACATGTGAGGCCACCCTCAGATCAACCACCAGGTTCCTGCTGAAAATAGTGGTGCCCAGGGATCAAGTTAACAGGCTGTCTGGCAACATGCTATTAAGACAAAGCGTTATATAACTGTGTTTTGTTTCCCTCCTCCCTCGATGCCGTGAGGTCAATATAAAAAGGAAGATGCTTAACTGCTTTTTGTGGGAGAATGAGCCCCAGCTTTCTGGTGCCGCATTATTAATTTGTGCTGATACATCCTCATTTGTTTCCATTTCCATGTCAACCTCCCAAATGGTCCTGTTTCACAACATCTTGATTGGTTTACTATAAAAAAGATTCCACCCCCATATCGATCCTTTGCAAGAAACAAGCCCTATCGGTTACGCAGGCTGGGTATCTTAGAAAATTGCTGCTGCACAGAATGCAGACTGCCCTTACAGAGTCGTCTCCTCTCCCTCGGTCTAGCTACGCCCGCAGTTACTATGACAACAAATAGACATTTTCTTCACACTTCATAAAAGTGTGTTTCGGCATCATCTCAACATGGCGTTTGTTTGCGTCGCTGCGAGTTCCATCTTCCCCCCTGTCTCAACCCATATCTTCACGAGGGCAAAAAGACTGCATGTGGAGTCTAATTTTCTGTAAAAAAAAATCAAGTGCCAAGGACTGGTGTAGATCATCATGTTTTTGTGCTTGTGTGGATCAAATTTAAATGCAGAAACAGAATAAGTGTTTAATTGAAATTCATTTATAAATTTTAAATAAGACGCACAGGCAATTAATGCTGTCTGCCGAGCATGTCCAGAGTGTCACCCTGAAAGGCACAAGGGGCAGCACGCCCCCCTGGCAGCTGTCACTCTCTTCCTAATAAGACCATGCGGCCCCCATGAAGGACACGGTTGTCCGAAGGGGGCTGGGTGGCCAGAACGCAGGACACAGAGGTCATGCTTGTCACAGGAGCCCCTACTCACCCACAATCCCGAGCACCCTAGCATTCCTGTGCAGCTTTAACTGGGGGGGGGGGGGGGGGCACTGGCAAGTCATTTAGAAATTTATTGGCCTCCCACTCAAGGTCCTGGCACATGCTGTCTGCTCTTTTATCTATCTATCTATCTATCTATCTATTATCTATCTATCTATCTGTCCGTCTGTCTGTCTATTTACCTACCTACCTACCTGCCCACCCACCAACCAGGCATATGGCCACATAGTACAATCTACGGTTTGAACTCCCCTCCCTCAAATATTTGTTTGCTCCCAACCAGGCACATAGAAACAGAGTAAAATAAAATAAATTTCAACCTTCTGGCTACGTGCCCGCTACCTACTTACCTATTTACCTTCCTCCCTACCTGCTTACCTGCCTACCTATGTATCTACCTATCTGTCCCCAGTAGCCAAGGCAAGCCGTATGTGAAACCCAGATGCCTATATTAATGAGGCAGATTTGCTGTGCGTAGGAGGTGCATGGTACTGTCGTCTTATTGCAAATACTAGCTTTATTAAGGCAACTGGACTGCATCAGTGATAGTGGATATATAGAGGGGAACAGGGAGAGGTTAGGGGGGACAGAGAACAGGGGTGGAAGAAATATAGAAAAAGGACAACACAAATTACAGTACTAAAACACAAAACAAGCAAAAGGAAACAATGATAAAAATGTAAAGATAAAACAACAACAAGCTGCAGCAACAACTACAACAACAGTAACGGCAGTAGCTCTACAACAATTTATCACAGAAAAAAATGTATATACCTATCTTAGAAGCACCAGAATAACCCCACATACAGCCTGACGTACACGCTAACGTATTATTGAAAATAGCCTCTCTTTTGGTTCTCTGTCCTCCATGGGCTCTGCTTGAAATTCAGCACAAGCTGTGACAAGCCGCACAGCTTTTTTTTCAGCAGACAGTAAGACGACAGTGATTACATGTGCTAAGATACTGATAAGTGGGCATTAGTCCTGTTGCCATTCGCCGGTCTCCAGCAGCAATTCACTGTGCTTTTCTGCACAAATTGGAGAGCGTCGAAAAAGATGCGCGAGCATATACAAAGGTGCAGCATCACACTTAACCAGATGTGTGCATTTTACAGGTTTTTCTCAAGGCCAGAGTCTATATTTATGGCTTGTCCCGAAGCTTTTCTCCATGTGAGGAATCTCTCTGTTCTTCTGTTGGATTACGTGCGCTGCTGGAATGGATGCTGCTGTGCTACAAGGCTGTGACCTTTGAACTATGGCAGAGACTGATAAATGCTCCTCTCTCCGCCCAGGATACAGGCTTGTTCTCAGGCAGGGAAGCATCACTGAAAGATAGTAATTCGGTGTGAAAATCGCTGTGACGCACAGCGACCATCAGATGAATGGCAGCTCTATAAATAATATCTGCATTCCATCGATCATCTGCATGTGAGAGTGAGATGTCCCATAGGCAAAGAAGGGACGGGCTGCAAACCCTGGACCGTATATCTCAAGGAAAAACATATAAAGCCTTGCCATAAGCCAGGACCTGAAAATGAATATTGCCATCAAGCAAAACTTCAGTAACACTTTACTACAGGGGGCACAAACAATGCAGTAATAGGTTCTTACTTAATGTATTAATGATCCAGAAAAGTATTAGTTACAGACTAATCCTACTATATGCTCGTTTAGCATTAATCAGTCATAATGGTTCATTTATTATATTTCATAATTTGCAACTGAGTTACGAAGGTGCTTCTGTCCCCTCAAATAAAGTGTCACCAAAAATTCTATCAAGCTAATTTTTAGAAGTAAATGCTGAAAACAAATTGCATTAGGAACCACCCCACTCCACCACCACCACCATAATCATAATTCTTTGCTAGCACAGGTCGGCCAATGCTTGCTATAAAGCCACCTGTTTGTTACACGAACAATGCTGAGCATGACCTGTGCATGAGGCCAAAGGACCCCCTTTGGGGTTGCATGATGGGGGGTGTGGGGCACAGGGTGTCATATTTCAGATTTTCCATGCATACAGCAGAGGGCTGCCATATTGAAATGCTGCATCACGTTTCGCCCTCTGCTGCCAAGCAACCGCGGTAGCGGGGCATTGTGCACATTGGCAGCAAAAAAGCATGCCAGAAAGTCCCCACCGACGCGTGATATGGTTCGCTGACAAGTGTAGTGTTACCGTCATGAGCGATGAAACCTATTCTTAGGGTGCACAAGCAGGCGTAAACCAAGTCAACTATAAAGGGACCAAATGTGCTGAGTGGATTCCGATATAGATTCCAGATAAGCTTGATGCATTTGAAGTCCATTTTGTAATTAAAATGTGTAATTGTTTATAATTGGAATCCATAGCCTGAACATCATCTTGATGCTCTAGGAAAAAAAAGAAACAACACTGACTGCACTGTTCATATTTTATCGGTATTTCTAGTGAATGGGCCTGCTCCAGTATTACGTAACCATCTCTCATGGGCAACAAAACCACAGCAGCATGTTATATATCCTTATTTCCTGTGAATGGCTGTGCCTTGGCATTATGTAATGATAAAAATACAAGAGCCTCATATTACACACACACATATATATATATGTATATGTATATATGTATATGCCACTCATATTACATGCACATATATGCAAATACATGTATACACACATATATATCATATATATATATATATATATATGATATATATATATATATTTCAGCTGAGTTGGCATGTTCTGCAGCGATACAACACTGCAGCTTCCTATCTGACATATTTCATATTTTCTCCCTATTTCTATGTAATGACAGTATATAATGACCTCTGGAGGGGGACAAAAATGCAGCATGAGACTATATCCTTGTTTCGTTTGAATGGACATACCTTTATAAGGTATAATACCTGGTATTATAAAGTGACTCTATAAGAATGAAAAACTACAGCAACATATTTTATGTTTATTTCCGGTGAATCACCATGCCATTACTGGCATGCTTGGTCAATATATAATTACCTCAGCAGCAAAATAAAACCATGGAACTATTTTTCTATATCTGTTATGAATGGGCCCTGCTTAAGGATATCTGCAGTGGCTCGACACTGCAGCATTATGTTTTATATCCTTATTTGCATTGAGCGGGCAGCCGATCGCATTACATAAAACAAAAAATGCAGAATCATATTTTATATCCTTATTTCTCATTATACACCATGTATTCAAATTTCCTAGTAATCTCTGCAGAGGACCGAAACTGCAGCATCATAATTTATACCCTACCCATATTCAATATTTTTCAAAATGAAGTTTTTAGTACGAAAATTAACCAAAAGGAATTAATAACCTCCACCTACCCCATTATCCTCCCCTGGGGTAGGATACTTTTTCAGTTTTCCCATGAAAGCTAACAAAGGTGCAGACAGGTATAAAAATATTCTGCGCAGTCATATCATAAAAGACCTATATATTCCTGACAGTGGAGCCATAATGTTTGAATACACAAAGAGGTACTCACAGAGTCACTGTCGGCCTCTGACTGATGTTCTTGGTACACTTCCCAAAGCACAGTAATTACTTGACACAGAACTCGTTTTAAATATTTAATCAACATTTAGCATAAATGACTGCGGTATCATGTATCTAAAGTAACTTTAACGTCGCCATGTCAGAAGTCCATCTGACGGTGCTGGCCTGTGTCTGGGCTGGTAATTTTGGGCCCGTTCCTGCTGTTAGCTGTGCCTCCAGTCACGCCAGCGTGATGCAGAGAGATGGAGAGGAGCCCATACAAGCACACAGCACACATCTGCTTGCTTTGTGTTCCTTTAATAGATTCAGCTTTGAAGTCAAAGTTTCACAGACATTTCTTATCGCTCTCTCACGTCTCATATTGCTGCCTACAAAATTATACAGTATCAATGTAGAAAAATCAGTAAGTTGAATGACTGTTAAGAAAGAAGTAATTAAGAAGAAACCAAAGGGCCCCCAAAATACCAAAGTAGCACCCAAATAAATAACAAAAAAATGCATATTTTATTGACTGAGGTGTTAGAAACAAAGCATCATGCAAAGAAATAACACAGGGGAGGCAAGTGCAGAGATTAAAACAAAGAACATAAGAACAAGCAACCATGTGCACAATTTTGCCAAAAAGACTACGTGTCTAGCATGATTCTCTTTTTTAAAGAATATTTTGAGTTTACATGAACTCCTATGAACTGTTTACCAGCATTTCTGAATATATAACGGCACTGTACCTTACACTGTCCATGACACAACATGTGGTTAAACACTGAATGCTAAGCCATTAATATCCATTTTTTTTATTGCAGAGACCGGTAACATGATATCTTAGGGAATGTAAAATGGTAGGTATAACTCAAATATATATAAACCAAAACATGAAGTTTCCAAAAAACAAAACTAATTATGCTGGTGGTACAACAAACAAAAAATGACTGATAAATTAATGTTACAGTATTGTTACTTTGTACTGGAAGCATATTTTCTGGAAGGTTGGAGAAATGTCCATTGCTTACAATAAATTTCACATGATAATTGAGAATAATTGAAATGAATGGCATGGATTGTAAAACATTTTTGCATATGCTGAATAATTATCTGTGCATAAAAGGACATACACTTGACATACAGCTGTACTAACCAGACTAGTATGAGATACAAACTGGAAGAATACAGGACTTTTTGAAAACAAGCCTGACCACCTTGCTCTATTAGAAATGATTTAACAATGAACCACAGCGATCTAATCACAAATCAAAGTGACCTGTTATTTAAACACATATCACTGGTCTCACTTTGTGCACTTCAGGGAACTTGAACAGTATATTTCCAATACAACAATATCTTCTCAAGTTAATGAACTACAGATACAGTTCTAACAGTGAGATACACAATGCAATGCCCAGTGTGCAACGGCTTTGTTTACAGGGGTCATCACTGTAGACAAAATCCACACTCAGGTATAGGTTGTACTAGGATTCTGAGCTAGTTATACCTTGATCTTGCACTACTGTCCACATGGTTAAGTGATCCCTCTAAATCTCTGAAAAGCGAATCACATCGGGTTGTTTGGTGTATCTTTACTTGTTTATGAGTACTCGTATACCAAGTCCACATTATACAACTAAGTACGCTTCATTGAACTGTCTCTGCAATATGAGTATTCACACCTTTAGCAGATGATATAACAGCTAAACATTTATTTGGGATGCATACAAAAGAGGTTCTTAACAGTCTATAAAGCCACATGAATCTGCAAATAGTCATTTTTGATGGCTAGGATCTGAACTGACATGACATATTGGAGACAGACCATTTCAACTTGGGGTGTTTTCTAACTTGTAGATTTGAATTCACCACTTCTCTGGAACTTCATAAGACACTGATGACGGTACTAGATTACAACTTTGGTTATCTAAGTTTCAAGTTTACTTTTATTGAACAAACATACTTTCGTAAATCTTTGCATACATAAGACCTACATGAAGTAATGCGTAGACAAAGCGATTGCACCTGGTTCTCTCATATATTAATCAATTGCACATTGATTCCACTACAATCTTAGCCTCTCACAGCTTTTTGTGAACAACAACACTCCAAACACTCTTTTAAGAATCATGGGGCTGTGTGAATAAGGGGTTGTGCTGCATGTGTTTGCTACCTGACATCTGCAGCTGTTACTGTTATACCAATGTAAATAGAATTCTTACACATTGGACTCAACCTGAACGGAGCAAACACTGAATCTATACAATACAAAATGTTGGTTAAGCAGATTAATGCTTAAATTCATCAATGCTCACGCATAGCCAAGGTAATTCATTAATGCGCACTGAGGAAACAATATGTACCTTGTTTGTTAACAATATGAGACGAGATGCTAAAGTTAGCATCTAGCCACAGTGTGTTTTGTTCCTTTTTAACATCCAATAATATCAAAAACAAATGCAAATGTATTTTAATTGCATTGAAATATTCATATTCGCTTTTATCAAAAACACTGATAACACTAGGAAAATGTACGGAGCCTTTTCACTAACCATGTCCAATTTTGCACTTGTGTGTCAGTCTATAGGCGTATATGCTTATACATTTACATATGAATCTATACAGAAATGTATCTGCATCTGTGTACATATGTATATACTCAAACACACACACTCTCACACGCACACACACTTGTTAAGGCAATCGTCTGCATTGTGCGCCACACTTCGACATCTTCTTGTGTTTATCTCCAAAAAGCTTTCCAGTAGCTGTGGCCAAGCTCTCTTCTTCAGGCAGCATGTCTCCACAACAACAGTACAGTCTTCTGGACTCTTCTGTGCTTTACAGTACTGTGTCAAAACAGAAGACAGCAGGGCAGGAGCGTCATATTACTGCCTCATTAAAGGTCCGAATCGGCATTGTCTTTTAAGATGCTCACTTACTGGTTAGACTCCAAATTCCATCCTGCTGAATGTATTTGATGTTAAATATAGCATGAGCACAGTAAAATCAAAGCCTTCCATTATAGTACCAGCAATGTTACAGTAAGTGTAGGATTCTACTTACTGAGATCTGCATACCGACTATGGACTGAGTACTAACAGGTGACAGATGCTATATTTCTAAACAGCACTGACCAGAGGCAGGCAATGCCAAAACCCAGCAGAGTTTTACAGCTAGTTGTGCGTTCCAGAGACATATTTACAACAGCTAATGTACGGTGTAATGTAATAAAATGTAAGAACATGCAGCAAAAACACATCACATTCCATTTCAAAGACATAAACAAAATACATTCTTCTGCAGCATATATTAAATGAAGACAGTTTTCCAAATTGGGCTAATGCTAAGTGATTCATAGTCATGGGTGCATAAAATACCAATACAAAACTGTCAAGGGGCGATGATGTTTTTGTTGCATTGCGTACATTTTTAAAACACTCTGCACATGGTGGTTTCTTTTGTTATGGCATGCAATGTTGAAAGCCACCTTGTTAGTTCCACTGTAATTAGGTAGACCTATCTCTTTGCTTAACACCCGATACTGTACACGGCCTCCACGCTCTCCTGCTTTCCCAGAAGGTTGCAGAAGGAATCCCGGCTTTGTCTGTAAGAGACGATTCACTGTGGAGAGCAGCGCCTGGCCTATGGCAAAACTGTTTTATAATCAAAGTCACTTTATGAAAACTTGCACGAAAGCAGCACCTTCTCGAAATCCTCTCCAGGAAAAATACAAAGACACACATACACAATTTCCTGGCAAGCAGAAAAATATGCTCCTCTTCAATGCTATAGTCGCACTGAACTGATTCTGGTCTTTTCCTTAGTGGTCAGGCATTTCTCCTACAATATGGACCCACATGTTTTGGAAAAGGATAAATCTGAATACCCCGGCTCAAACCCAAAACCCCGAGCCTGGCTGGCTGCCCAGGGTGTTCTAGATACCGAATCCTCACATTTGGAAAAAAAATGTCAGTTGGAAAAATAATAAAGGTCACCTGAGCCAGACGTGGCATGGGCTTGAACGCACATGTGTAGAGCAATGCAGCAAAAGGACTGAAGTACAGGCTGAAGGCCAGGGAAGATTAAAGCTGTGTTTGATGAAGCCTGGCTTATGACCAACTGCACAGCAAGCCAACCATGGTGTGCTCCCAGGAAGATAGGTGTGTGAAATAGGACCTTGGGGACCCTGTTTCTAATGGTAATCACTTCCTGTCTGGTACATGTTATCCCCTCTACTGGAACTGAACTATTTGCATGGATATGAGCTCATCATTTGCAACAGGATGAGCACTGGATTTAAAACCTTAGATAAATGTTTCTATTTTTTGTACATTACAAATCCCTGCTGCTTTTCAAAGCATGTGTTGTGACAGTGTGACTGAAACTATTACTCCTGAGTTGAGGTGCTACTGTGAAAGTGCGGTGACATCACACGCAGGGTCACCTCTAGAAGAACGCTACATTTCACATCTACACCTTAAGAGTGAACAGGTATAATGGAATAGAGTGGAATCAGCACTGGTAGTTCATTTCACTGCTTCATCAAACAATCTTCTACACTGATTTAAATATCCCTTTGCTAAGTGGGAGGAAAGGTGACAGGCCAGCTTATGGTTCCAAAGTTGGAGGATTGAATCCTGGCCCTGCTCTGTGTGTGCATGAATTATGCTCTCTGCATGGCTGTCCTCCTACGGTACATGACATGCAGTTTTATGAGTTTCTAAATTGCATATTGTATGTGTGTGTGCGTGTGTATGGGTGTGTGTGGCCTGGCACACTACATTGTGCTCTGTATTGCCTGGGACAGGCTCCAGCCCTCTCTGTGCCCCTGTGCCGGATAATCATTTGGAAGATGGATGGGTTTTATGGAGATGTAGTACATCTAGTGATCTCTCCGTGTGAAGTAAAGGACATACTTCTGTTTTCACATTATGTTTTTCTAACCATAAAATAAAAACATTACGACATTCACTTGGTTCGGTTTAAATCTTCAATGGGTTGCCCGCAGAGTCTAACATTGCGATTAGTGGAAGACGTAAACCGGGGGCATCTTGATTATTTCTTTTTCAGTTTCTTAAAGTGTGAGTCCCCTTCCAGAGGCTGTTTACATCAGAGTGCAGCTTCACCATGCCCCCCCCACTGTAATTGCAATGGGACATAAATACACAGGAATCCCATCCATTAGCAGGCAGCTATCACAAAGCGACTCTAAGCGCTGTGCAGAAAATCGACAGAGGAGCATTTTGTGAAACTGCTCAAGTGTATACACCTGCCAAATTACTGAACACCCTCTGCAGAATGCAGAACTTATACATTCTGAGATTCTATGGCTGTGCACGCCATGAACAAGGTGCTTACTAAATTGTAATTGCAATTTCATTTAGATTGAGTTCTCAGCCATTAATTAACCAATGAACTGGTTTACATCCAGCTTACTTGTAAAGTGCTATTTGCCTTACTTTTACGTTACTTTAAATAAAAGCGTCTGATAAATAAATGAGCGCAAATGTGGCCTCCCCATATGTGAATGCATGTTGCTGCTCTTGATCGTTTAATTTGTATGTGTGCTGTTGTTTCCTATTGAACAGCATTGTCTGTAGAAAATTAAACGTGGCATATGAGACAGATCAGTGGGCCAAACTACAGAGCAGCATTTTGATGCAGAGTGACAAAGAAGGTTTACCACCCGAAATTGCTAGCTCCCTACAATTCACATTACATTAGAGGGTCACATTGAGCTAAAGCCATTTTATTCGTGGTGGGTGGAGTGCCTGAAAACAGACCCTATTATCTGTCGTGATGATAAACTACTGACCTTGAGGAAGTGGACATGTTTTGAATTTTGTGAATGAAGCGAGTAACTTACTGAGCACAGAAGACAGGTTGCATTCCCAGTGTGCTGCCACCCAAATTATGCTTTTGACTAGACCCCAATGTTGGCCATTTCTAAGCTATCACCAAGAGATTAGCCATGAGTACTTTAGAACACTAACCGTCATATTGAACCTTTAGAATACTGCCCAAAGATAAGTCAACTGCTTATATAAAAAATGCCCACTCCACCCCATCTGAAAAGATTCTTCCAAATGGTGCTTGAACCCATGAAACACTTTTGATACACTCAAAAGCATAATTACGTCTACCCCCAATCACCTTTGTAAAAGGGATCAAATGGCTATTTAAATGCATAAATTCCAGAAAATGTTATCTGAGTTATCTGTAAAATCAGGACCTCTCATTACTACTGTCTACCATAGTTTTATACAGTCAAAAGGTTAATTGGTATAGATTGATATAGTTGCATATATAAATTCCTGACTGTGGCTTCTTTATCCATAAAGAATAATACAAGATTTTGCTCTACTGTCTAAAAGTTAAATATATGCAATACACTCGGACTTGGACCTGGAAATTGTTTTATTTTGGGCCTCCTGATCCTATAGTCATTTGTTTTCTTTCATACCTGATTTTGGCTGCTAGATTGGCATGATGGATCCTTAAAGGCCATCTACAGGCTACAATGATGCACCATATGCCTGTATAATACGTCATGCCTGTATAATACATGAAGGAGACACTGATGGATTGATCCATGGAGGGTGTGGGGCCTCATACTGGATGAACACATGATTCAAAACAGCCATGGGTTGTGTTTTGGCCTCACATTTCCAGCATATGAGAACAAGACCACATTCTGATCTGTTTTATGACGTACCCCAATAGCGTCTGCCCACAGCGACTGGTACAAATGCCACCACAGCCGCAATAAGGCCAACCAGGTAAACAAAATAAACCAGTGTTTCCCAACCCGGTCCTCAGGGACTCACAGACGGTTCCTGCCAGACAGTTCACATTTTTGCTCCCTCCGGGGAGCTGGGATGAAGCAAAAATGTGCACTGTCTGTGGGTTCCCGAAGGATCAGACTGGGAAACATTGCAATAAGGCACAAACAAGCCAGAACACGTAGCCATGTTATGAGTCTAACATTGACTCATGAAATAACATAAATACAGCAGTCATTAACCTATGTTTTCTGGTGTTGGTGTCAGAATAGCAAAATTTACATTAGGAATTGCAAAAATAAATACCTCCTAGCACAACAGTCCAAGAAAGAAGAAATTGTATGGTATATTGTAGGTGGTACAAGTGTGGTAAAAAAACTGTTATAAAAATGTAAGGCGCATATTTTCGTGCAAGTGAGTCAAACGGGAAAAAAAACACAAATAAAAAGTATGGTTGGCCACATTGTTCCCACCACCACTTTCAAGGCTTCCAGACACAGTGCCATGACAAATCTAACTTTTGTTAAAACTTTGTTCAGCCAAAATGCTTTTTTCACCTTGGTATTAACCCCCTCCCTCCACCAAACACAGAAAAAAATTGCTAAAGGTACATCTTATTACTCTGAGGGTGCCATGTTCACTAAACCATTGATTAGACTTCTACACTCATCTTCCGTCATAGGAAACTGGCTTTGAACCAGTTCAGAGCAGTGAGTGTGCTTAAAGTGAAAAAGTTTCAGGTCAATTCTTGAGGAGGTGACCGGGGCAGGCAGATGGTGCAGTGGTTAGGGGTGCAATCGTGTAAGTGAAAGATTGCCGGTTTGAGTCTCTGACCCACAAGTACCACTGAGGTACCCTGAGCATGGTACCGTCCCCAAGCACTGCTCCCCGGGAGCTAACGGAGCTGCCCACTGCTGTGTCACAATGTCACATGGGTTAAAAGCAGAGGACACATTTTGTTGTTGTGCACTGTGTGCTGTGGTGTGTCAACAATGGCAATTAATCACCTTCACTTTGCTTATGGCAGAGCTGAGTTCCATCAAATAACCAAGTTTAGCAAATGTTCGATATAAAGGTTTTACATATATAAATGACTTTGACAGAAGATGACCTAAAGCCTTTCAGTCAAATTTGCTTAAAACGTTTACATTTTCACATTTACTTAAAGTACATTCACATTTACTACATTTTACTAATGCAGTTTAGGTCATGCACCTATCCCCACTGAGGCATCTTTAACACTACACTCACCACAGGCCTGTCTCAAAAAACAGCCTCCTTACGCTATCATTTACTGCTTTATGTACATACATTGTGTACATAACGAGAAACCATACGATGAATTTGTCCTTCCTGCAGAGTGCCAAACGTCCGTCCCTCCCTCACATGCCCTGCCTCCCCTCACTGCCCTGCCCTTACTGCTGCTGTGGCACCGACATGGAACCTAGGGGTTCTACCTCCTCCTGGCCCAGCACAAGCCAACGATTCAAAAAGACAATGAATAATTTAGCCCAGCATCACTCTAAGTCCACTGCCACAGCATGAGTACAGAAACGAGAACCACTAGTGCAACAGATCTATGTAAAACAATCTCAGCCTCGCCATCGATAGCAGCCAGCTATCGTGTGAATTGCATGGGGGTATTTTTTTCATAGACACAGGTCATGCAGGTCAGGGGATCACTGTTCAGGGCCAATACATCACTCACACCGGTAGCTGTCAGGTATAGCACAAAGACGGCTTTCGTCATCTTAATTGGTTTTACAATCGTTTCCTTCTGGAACACGCCGTGACCGGAGTAAAGCTGACACATATTTTCCAAACGCAGAGCTGAGCTGGGTTATCTCACGAACCCTGGAAAATACTGCTCTAATTACCACACAAACAAAATTCTACAGTTTTGCTGATTGTAGTCCAGTGTTACTATGGCAATGTGAATACTCTACATAAACATATTCGATGTTTCCCTACACGGTGCACACGAGACTCTAGCTCTAGTGTGTATGTTTTTCTCTTGCCCATTTTATCCTTGGCAACACAATCATAGAAACACAACTGGCTAGATCATCTGATTGACATAAAGTCCATTACTGTTACAGTTTCTCTTAAGATACAAAGGGACACAGAGGCAAATTGGGACATTTAGGAATATCAAGTTATATGTAACCTGGCTGATTCACTGACGTTACTAATTTTTTGGAAACCAGACAAACACAAATTATAACATCAAAAATGATCTCCCAGATGTCTGTGCTAAGAATTATGCAACTGGCAGCTTTAGAAAAATATTCACATATGGGGTGAAACAGAGATTATTTTAATGCATGGACACGGGAGCTAGTTCCTAAAACAAACAAAGGAAAAGCACCTCCAGCAGTGAAAGCCTCCTTTTAGTTCAGTGTTCAGAAATGCAAAGCTCAGTGAAATCAGCAGAATTCCACTAAGGCAAACAGTCTGCAGTTAATGGAAAAAATAGCAGGGGCAGCCTCATGTATGACAGAGGCAGAAAAATGTTTGCAGATGAACATAACATAATTTCACATCTCGCATTCTATAACAAATTAGCAACTAATGTAGTAAACTATGCTTAAAGAGATGAAATTTGCAATCCAGAATATTGATTTGAAACTAAGCTGTACTGCTCATGTGTAATGCATATACAGCAGTTAATATTGGTGCTATTTTTTCCATATTCTGAATTGTTCATATTCATTCGCTGTTCCTACATATTAAGCATGGATGAAGTGGGAAATTATGTTAATACACAATTAGTGACCATTTTCTGTTTCTCTGTGGCCTGCGCCATGGCCATCTCTCACAGAACATACACTCTTTTCACATTTTCCTTAATACAGCCGGCGACTGCACTCTTTCTGCTGCCCACCGCCCTCGCAGCGGCTGAGTCTCGAAGGGATCCCGCAGTGGTCGGATGCTCTCTTCGCCTTTTCTCCCAGTGTCCCCCTGGCCATCAGCCTGCCCACCCCACCACCGCCACCTGTCAAAGACGGCTTGACGATCACAATGGCTGGCCTCTTTCACTGCCTGCTCCTTTTTTGTGGCGACGACTGAAGTCGAAAGCGAGTCCCTGAGCCCAGTCTCAAGGCATTTTATAGAATCACTTCAGAGCATGCCTCAGAGTGCAAATCCATCACTACTAGTAATGATCAATGTAGTATTATTTCTATGTGGAGGAATATCTCTGTATAGAAAGGATGAATATTAACCGGACCAACTAGGAATACATGTTAATATGGATGGAAGAAAAGTTAAAAACATTTTACTTTCCAAACTAATTCTTGCTTATTGTAATATTTTGGCTCTCAATTCCCTTTATTAGATACACAGGCAATATAAATACTTTGGAATTCTATAAAGACATATTTTGAACACATATGACTGATGGTAAAGCAATCTAGGTGTCTGTTTTTAACTTTGAATGAAAGAATGCCAGCATTTCCATGGGATATCCATTGGCTATCTCTCAAGCAAACAAACCCCAGGACACTGACTCTGCCGCTCTGCCGCTCTGCGCAATGCCATGGTAGGAGGCAGAAGGGCGAAAGCACTGAAGATTCTGTGTGCCTCTGGGTCAGCTCACAGGACACCTCGACAGCGGGAAGGCCCTATCCTCATGTGGGATGAGCCAGGGTTCCGATGTAGGTCAGGCTTTCCAACACAGCTGCAAGGTACGTGTCACAGTAAGGCTGAACACTACTGAGTTTAAAGAACCTTTAAACTCTCAGTGGGCTTCACTTAATATGCCCTTTTTCATTAACTAAAAACAATGGCCATAACGTAGATGTGCAAGAAGGTGCAACTCTTTTTGCAGCCAGACAATTATAGCCACACCACTGACAGGTGTTTGGAATGGCTTTTTTACCCTGTGTCCAGCTGTCCAGACAGTTGGATGGAGACCTAGGTCACCATCATGTTGGACAGGAAGCTCCTATCTGCACCGTGGGGGATTTCAGCAGCACCTCATTAGGGAGACTTACTGTTTGCCTTGTTACACCCGTATCTCCACACACTTCCTGCACAGCCATGGGAGAGAAGCATCCACCTCATTGATTCACGTGGGCCACAACATCAAAACAGACTGTGTATCTATGGCCCTGTTTACACTTGGTTTTAAAATGCGATCCAATCACCCAAGACGCATTTTAAACCCAAGTGTAAACAAGGCCTTTGACACAAATATAATATTATGTTTAACCAACCACGTTTCTCTTTTTCACCTCAAAACATATTTATGAATTAGAATCACATCCAAACTTATTTGCTCTAATTGGCTGAGAACAAAATTTTGGAAGTTAAAGCATTTGCTTATGAGAAGGAACCAACTCTTAATAGCACATGACAAATGTAGTACATAAACAAAACCGCCTGTCAGTTGCCAGCAGGTAGACTAGCAAATATAAACACTGACAAAACATTACATCATTACCTTCCACAGGAGGGATCTGCAAACATACGGCTCACAGCCATATTCACAGCATAAGGTGATTATAAACTGAACGAATAACAGGGAATATCATAGACTTCTCTGTAACTTAAACATATAATGCTTAATGATTATATGATATGTTCAGCATTCTTCGTCATATGATTTTGAGAAAAACAAACCTTGAGTTGGATTATCGTGCACTATCAAAGAATGAACTATCAAATAAGCCACTCAACACTAGTCAATTCACTGCTGTGTTAATTTTAATTAATACAATTGTTAAAAGTGGATGGTAACCACATGTTTCCAGTGGCGTTAAGTGAATCAGCAAAAGGCCAGCAAATCATTCACGTTTGGAATCCAGACTGTTACTGACAGCGAGATTCTAGTGAGATTCTAAGAGGCTTGGTTTAATTTCTGTGCCTCAACCAGTATCAGATTCACTTTCTCACACTAAACTTCACAACAAATATCTGACTATGAAATATAAAGGCTAAACACATATGAATCATTCTAATAACTTTTGAATGTAGCTTATAACAATACTGTTTTATGTACATTAGTTTGAATGCATTGATTTTTAAGACTTGTCACAGAGCCCATTTGTAATGCCGCACTTGGAAATCACATTTGTTTGCACTGCATGTAAAAAGTGTAAAATCAATATTTTATAATAAATTCTTCAAAGCACTACCGAAATGCCGTACAATAACAGAGACGAGCACAACAAAACCATTTTCTACACAAGGAAGGAGATTTGAAAGAGCAGAGCGCTAACTTACTGTGCCACAAGAATTCATGTTGCTGGGAGAATGCACTCTGTTTCGAATTACTTTGCCAGGTTGACTTTTATGCCAGATTAAGTCCCACACACATCACCTTTTGTTTTTCTTATTAACCTTATGGCTGAAGCCGGTCCTTTGGTTTGCTGAGGGCTAGTTTTCCAATAAGCTATCAGTTATTATCGGAAACCTCAGCGACGGCTGGGAATTGCACCTTCTTGGTTTATTCATGCACTGAGGGATGGGGGGTTATCTCAAAAAGAAGACAACTCAGAGAAGTAAGAATTCAACCTTTTTTTTTCCACCTGGGCCAATCCTGCATCACTGTCGGCAGTGTCGGTCCGAGCTGACATGCTACTCTAGGCGAGCATCTGAGGGAACCTGCCTGTCAAGTCGGCGCCCCCTCCAAAGTTGGCGCCCTAGGCTGTCACCTATGTCGCCTGCAGGGTCAATCAGCCCTGACTGCTGGTAACTACAAACAAGGTTGTAAGGAGCCGCACTGCAGTCCTTTGATTTTACCACCCCTTTGCTCGTATCAGGCATATGAGCCACTGTAGCACAGGAATCTCTCACAATTCAAGGGGGAAGCGTGTAACCCTCCAGGACACTAAATCATTACATACCTTTTTAATCCTCCTCAATAATATAATTGCTCAGCTGTGCCGGAGGCTTTCATGATAAAATCATTTCAGTCCAAACTGAAAAATCATCCCAGATAAATTGCTTGGGTCCTACAGAGTTCAAATGGGTGGCAGTGAGACAAGGCTGGCTTCTCCATCAGTTCAGACCAATAACAGTATGTAAAAAGACTCAAGGCATTTAATAAAGGAACAACTGCGGATCTGCCAAATAAATTTGCTTTCATATCTGCTGTTATTAAAAAAGCTAAACTGAATTATTTTGAGATCTGAAGGTGAGCCATAGCATTGACTATTTGACATTAATGTTGTTTTAAGTTTCATTTTTAATGTGCTTTAAATGTTTATTGTGAAATGTCCAGCCTACTATTTCCCATTAGATTAGCTGTGCTGGAGCTGAGGAGGCCAGTAAATGCAGACATTTGTTGGAATGGCAAATTGATGCAGCAGGAGACAACCTGAATTTTGTGTGGTAAAATTTCAGTCAGTTGCACTGCTGTCATGCAGCACTGCTTTCGGTAAACAGGCCTCTCAGAGGAGAAGGATATTGCGGAGATGCTGCAACACTTCATGCGTAAGCGTGTCTGCTGTTTTTCGGGGGAGATGAGCTGACTGCTCAGATCACCATGGATCTCTGTGACATAGCAGCAGTCCATCTCTCTACCAGCCTGGCTCACTCTCCAAGTCAGTGGCTGCACCACATGGATTCTGTATCCTTCTTTTTAGTCAAAGGCTGCTCAGCAGGGCTGGCTCTACCTCTTCAGGGGCCCTAGGCAAAGCTTTACTTGGGAGGCCCCCCTACCTAGAAAACTGAACATTTCACTTTCTTTGCAACACCGGTAATTCAGGGATCCTAGGTAACAGCCTATTCTAGCTATAACTAGTACTGGTACTGTAGAGCACACACTCAGAAGTGCCACATGTTACAGACTACACAACACAGCTTCTTAAAGAACCAGTGAACCACACACACTCATTTTATAATTTTAAAGTCTTTGGATTCCTCTGTCTGGCTGACAATCACTACTGTGTTTCAATAGATACGGTGTATATGGAGTGTCGGTTCCTATAGCAACACAGGCAAGGTGACCACAATCGGAAGAACTGCTACCAAGGTTAGTACTCTATGCTGTCACAATCTGTAGCACAAGTCACTCGCATGTCATGAACCAGCACCTTCAAGGAGATGCCTTTAGTTACATGGGGACTGTCTAGATCTTATATCTAAATTGAAATTTCTTGAAAAACCAGGGGACTTGGAGAAGGGGAGCAGAGATAACTTGCAGGACATGACCTAAGGACAAAGGTGGGAAATTAAGATCCCCCTTGAGATGAGTCAATTGTAATCCATTTTCAATCTAAAAGTGCATTCAGGAAAGCAATGGGATTGCTCTATAAATGTCTCTATATATTTGCCTGTAAAATTCTGTTTAATTTAGTTCTTATAGGGAGGAAAGTGGTCGTTAATAGAGATCCCTCAATATAAAAACGCTTCTGTGCTTTGGAGAGGTAAGCTCACAAAGACTATGACTGGCCACCATAGTA
>JAODKL010000009.1:2221445-2250941 GCA_026780765.1 Petrocephalus schoutedeni | reverse complement strand
ACACACGCTCATAGACACACATACACGCGCGTGCTTAAAGTGTGTGGAGTTTTTCACGACTGTTTAGAAACCTTGCCGCCTACATTAGTGCAAAGTGAATTAGGCTTTATTGCATAACAAGAACACAACATCAGACTTTCCCCATTCTGCATGAATTAAAGTGACAGAAAAATTGATAAAGTGCTTTTGCATTATTCCTATGTTTTTATATGTATATTTTTAATTCCTAATGATACTTATGATAGATCTTAAATGCTCTGGAAGATCCTACTGTTCATGTTTTCCACCCTGCTTACTACTTGAAGCTGGTGATTGCAGCATTTTGGGATGCTTTTACATTGAAACCACATGACAACATAAATCTCATTCATTTCAGCGAACAAAGTATTCACGAACATTTTAAAAGTGATAATTATCTCTTTGTAACATTTAAAGTAATCAGCGCATCACGGCCTTTGCGTAAATTAATGCAACGTAGCCCGTAATAATATGAAACTAGAATTAGACCTAAACTCTGGTGCTTCTCATCACACATCTGTCTGTAGTGATTTGGGGTTGGTGCTCATTTTTCTAAGGAGTTCTGTGCCGTTTCCTTTGCTCGGGCTTCGTTTTTCTGCGCCACATAGTGACTCGGTCACCCCTTCCTCCATCTCCATATACTCGGCTTTATCACCTAAAGAGGAAACCGTCGGGGACCCCTTGAATTTCTTGAGGAAGTTTGTCGGGAAATATGGGCACGGAGGCATGTTTTGTACTACTGGCGTTTGGTCTTCACTGTCGGTCTCTCTGTGATAAAAGTAATTGAAGTTGGACACAATGACCGGGACGGGCAGAGCTATGGTTAAGACGCCGGCTATGGCACACAGGGAGCCCACTATCTTTCCGCCGACTGTTATCGGCTTCATGTCCCCGTAGCCGACAGTGGTCATGGTGACTACTGCCCACCAAAAAGCGTCGGGAATGCTCGTGAACTGGGACGTGGGCTCGTCGGCTTCGGCGAAGTAGACGGCGCTGGAGAAGAGGATGACCCCGATGACGAGGAAGAAGATGAGCAGCGCCAGCTCCCGCATGCTGGCCCGCAGCGTGTGCCCGAGGATCTGCAAGCCCTTGGAGTGCCGGGAGAGCTTGAAGATGCGGAAGACCCGCACCAGCCTGATTATCCTCAGGATGGCGAAGGTCATCGCCTGCTGCCCGTTGCCCTGCTGCTGGGCGAGGTCCGTGCCCAGGGTAATAAAATAAGGCAGGATGGACACTATGTCGATAGAGTTCATTATGTTTTTAAAGAAGGCGGCTTTGCTGGGGCTGGCGAAGAAGCGCACGATTATCTCGAAAGAGAACCAAATGATGCACACCGTCTCCACGATGAAAAAGGGGTCGTTGAACGGGGTAAATCCATTGTCCGCACTCGTTAAGTTGCTACCGGCGCCAATGAAGTCCTTTTCATCCCTGAACTCGGGTAAAGTTTCTAAACAGAAGATGACAATAGATATAACGATGACTAAGACGGACACGACCGCGATCCCCCGTGCGGGACTCGAACTTTCGGGGTACTCGAAAAGCAGCCAGATCTGGCGCTTGAACTCGTCCTCCGGCAGGGGCTTCTCCTCCTCTTTCACGAAGCCTTCATCCTCCCGGAACTTCAGCATGGCATCTTCCCCGAGTTCGTAGAACTTGACCTCCTCGGAGAAGATATCAAAGGGCACGTTGACGGGTCTCTTCAACCTGCCCCCCGACTGGTAATAATAAAGAATCGCGTCGAAGCTCGGTCGGTTCCGATCGAAGAAGTACTCGTTTCTCAACGGATCGAAGTACCTGATCCGCTTGTCCGGGTCCCCCAGGAGGGTGTCGGGGAACTGGGTGAGAGTTTTCAGCTGCGTCTCAAACTTCAAGCCGGACACGTTGATCACGACTCTCTCGCAGCAGCCGTACTCACTGTAAACGTTTTCGTAGCTGGACTGCGGTCGCCTGTCAGTAATCGACACCAAATCTTCTTCATCATCCATATTACAGTGGACACTTCTGAGCCGCTCTCTGCTCCTGGTGCCACCCCCTCCCTCGTCCTCGTCCCCCTCTTCGCCTTCAGCCTCCTCGTCTTCTATCATGATGTCCTCCTCGGAGCCGAGAAGAGCCAGCTCCGACTGGCGCAGCTCCCCGCCGAGAGCCCGACGGTTTCTCCTCCGGTACTCTGCGCCCCGTTGCTTTTTCCTTCCTCGGAGAACTTGCTGCTGAGACTGTTGCAAGGAGGAGGGGCCCGAGGCGGTACCAGCGCCACTGTTGCTGGCATGGGGGAAGGAGGCGGTGCGAGACTGATGTTGTTGCTGGATGTGGTTGTTGGAGTGATGGATGGAAGAACTTCCTCCTTCCCCACCCGATGCACCTTCGGCGGCAGCCGCCGATCTCGCCTGTGCCTGTCTCTCCCGGCCGCGCTCCCGCTCCCTCGCCCGCGCCTGGGCATATCCGTAAGGCAGGTGGGTGCTGCCCCCTCCGCTTTCGGCACCTACCATGGCGAACTCCATTTTGCCTTTCTTGGTTTTGCAGTTGTAATTAACTGGATAGTGGAAATTGGTCTCTCCCAAGCACAAGCACGGAATTGCTGTTTTAGGGCGGGGGAAGCTGAAGGGCCGCTAAATATCGCATTGTCAGAAGCGTGCACGTGTTATTCTGTGCATGCAACACACGCGCATCTTTATCTTAGGCGTCCGGCTGCGGTGCCATCCTAGCAGCATTGTTCTCCGAGTTGCTCGCAGTCTCAGGCTCCGAGGTAAAGTTCCAAAGATAAGACTCCAGCCTGTCAATAATTCAGCTCAAGTCATTCCCACAATGCAGGAAAAAAAATCTTTATAATATATCCATGTCGCTGTTCTCCGAAAAACAATAATATATAGATAAAAATTAGTAAATATTGACGCTGGAGGTCGGTCTTCTGTTTGTAAATTAAATATATTTACAATCCACATGCATCCACGCAATCTTTTTGAGGCAGCCTTTCCGGGATGAAAGAAATAATCTTTAAAGGAAAATTACATCTCAGAGCTCATTTCTCTCACCCCCCAAAAATCACTTGTCTTACGTCCTTCATTATTAACTCTTTGGATGTCGAAGTGCGCAGGCATAAAGCAATAATTTCTTTGACGAATTATTTATTGGACAGGGAATTTAGGATGGGTGGGGTTAATCGAAAGCTACGTCCAATGTTTGGTGTTTACTTTATTTCTCCAAGGCGAACAACATCTGAGACGAGAAAAACAGGAGCGTTACTATTAACAGAACGAACAATTATCCGTATTCATAATTATCAATAATTACATTATAGATTATTGTTATTATTATATTATCATTAATTAATTATATATTATATTACGACAGGAATAACCCACCTCTCACTGACAAATACAATACAGATAATAACTGCTAGCTCTGCAACAGGAGAATGAGTATTATTATATTACTGTAGCAAACCACAATTGCAGACACTCGTTAGTCCCTGCATACCAAATTCCCCAGCACCGTGTTACAAAATACTCCACCGTAATTCATACAGATACGCTACTTACATATGAAAAGGCCGGGCTATGAAATATCCTCTACTATCTTCTTTCCTCGCACCTGAATATTGTTCCCATGCTCATGTTTGCGTGATATCCAATATGTAGGAAATCCATCGATGCCTCTCTCCGTCTGACAACAGAACCTTTACTTGTACCGTCTATCGCATTCAAGGGCTTGCACTTTTGACGCGTCTTGATCGGATTTTTTTGGCAACTGACATCAAAATAGAATTCGATAATAATAATAAAAATAGCGTCAAATACTCGTCGCCGTATACGATGAAATGGATTTGTAAAGATAAAGCAAAGTCTAGGCTAGGTATAGAAAAACCGTGCCGACTAACCGTGCTGTATACGTCTTTTTAATTTCGCTTCAAGGTGATGCAGCTGTTTGTATCGTAATTCAACAGGATCAATCATTATTCTCTTCTCACCTTGCAAAAACGAAATTTGCCTCTGCATCCATTCTTGCAAAAAACAGTGTTCACACTACTGGTGATTTCATACACTTGGCGCTGACGGCACAACTTAAAATGCTTGAAAGTTTTATCATTTAAATTGTAAAGGTGGGCACGAGTAACGCATCTGTCCGCAGCGCTCGCCTGCTACCTATTATGCATAGTGTTTTTGAGGAGCGCGGTGGTTGCGCTGGGCAAGTTGTGTTGCGCTTACCGGCCTTAGACCATCCCTCAGTGGCTGCATTGTGACACTGCACTAGTAAGAGTCATGCTGCAGTCTCAAACTTTAGCACCCAAGTCAACTGTTGCCATTTACTATTTACTTGCAAGGTGTCCTTTACTGTCAAAAATCAATCAATCGATCAACCTCTCTCTCTCGCTCTCTCTCTCTCTCTCTCTCTCTCTATATATATATATATACATCTATCTATCTATGCATGCACTTGTAAACATGTGGGATGTAAGTGGTACAGAGGGGGTAAAAAGTCTCTAGTTAGGCAGATGTAGAGCAAGAGGAGAGGAGTTCACAGAGTTGGGCTTCGTAGCCTGATTTCACCCATAAGGGTCGAAATTAACCTTGGGGGTGCCCCTAGCATTGGTTTGGGACTCAGTATTATATTTCTCAATATGGGACAGGTGGGAACTTTAGATTAAAAAAAATATTACAATCAGCAAGGTTTAGAGGAGGTTAGACAGTACATTGAAGTGCCCCTGGCAACATTTTGATTAAGAACACAGGTGTTTGTGAGTCCCAGGATCCCCCATAACTAAATCCAGTACAACATCAATCAGTATAACTGGGTGAAAATCCTCTTTGCTCTTGATATGATCATCTGCTTGTAACAGGCTTTCCAAAGCACCATCTTAACTCATTTCTTTTTTTTCCCCTACTATTTACTCTACCCTCAACATTACTATACAGTAGCCTATGAGCAAAACTTTGAAAGCAGTGAGTGGGTAGTTTTATTCTGTTTTTGCGTTGACTGTAGCTGCTCTTGCAAATCACACAGTAAGAAGTAAAAAAGTTTCGCTCCATAAAGCGCCTGCCTGTTTTTAATCTTAAATTTCACTGCCTTTTCATTTAATTTCAGCCTGCATGTTTTATGTTAAAAATTATACGGTTCTGATTCAGCCATGACGACAAGCGTAATGTGACACAAAAGACAGACGGAAGCTGTAAATGTGTGAATAAAAGAGGCCAGCTATTGTCACAGTAAATAAGCTGACCCAATTGTGTCACACTGCAGAAATACTGTCCTCAGAATGCATCTTCATTCTTTGGCCATCTGATATTTTAAAGTAGGAAATTTTCATTGATGAGCTACAACAGGTAACTGTGCAATTCACATTTTAGACCTTTTTTTTGATATATTTCATCTACTGGATCACAAAATGCTATACAAAAGTGAATTTTTGAGTATTTAACATCAGGCAGTGCACATTTTTAATTTCTACCTGCTAAAGTTTTCAGTTCACCTACAACTCAATAGGATTAATTTGATTTTTAACCTCATGGATTTTATACAGAATAAGACATTGAATTAGTGAATCTACAGTGCACTCAAGTAATCTCAAATGACATAATAAAAACAACATGCTTCCTCCCCTGTTTGGTTCATTAATTTGATGCAACACATAGCTGAATAAAGCACAGGTCTTTTTAAAAAAACAACTAGCAGAATAAATTCCATCTACTGCATGCCAAAATACTGCAATGGATACGTCCCGTTTCATAGCAAATGCATTCCTAGCACAATTTATTACACTACTGGGCTGACTTTTGAGGGACCTTACGTTCTGACATCTTGATACATTGACTGTTCTAATGAAAGGAAACTGTCGCAGCCACTGCCAAATTAGTGCATCTACTTGCTATATTATTCTTGGATTTCTTGGAAAACAGGATTACCGATTTTCATTTTGCAAGGTAAACCTATTTAAGCCAAAGATTGAGGAATAGATGTCAGCTACAACAACGTGTTTGAAAAGGTGGTGGAAATCTTCCGATTAATTTTATAGATTATCATCATTTAATTATCGCATATATCGAAGGAATAAAATTGCAATCTATTTTAATTAACATTTTAAACTGATTGTGGGTGCAACACACTCTCTAAGATCCAGGGTGCATGTAACTGAATATTCAGCGTCATGTTTGAAATTCACTCTTTTGTCACTGGTAAATGTGTGGGAGTGTTGACCTTGGATCACTGGTCCGTCCCACGCTATGAGGGGGAAAAGGAAAAATAAAACCACTACATTCCACTTACACTTATGCTAAGCCAGACATCATTATCTGTATTGCCATGACAACAATCCTTCTAAGAGTTGTGTCTCCCCACACAGGTAAACCCTAATTGGTTGAAACATGTCATTTGGGTTCCCCTGTTTGAAGAAGGGATAAAAGCCAGGGGGTTTTGGATGTTTCACTAGGAGTCCAACAGGTAAGGGCGCTTTCAGCTGTAACTCTCCTGTTCTCCAAACATCTGATCTTTCTTACTCCTCCATTTCTCCCATTTTCTCCAAATATATTTTTCAGAATATATTGTCTTCTTCCTGCCATGTGTGAGACACTAAACTTTAAGCAATTTTTTTATAAGGTAAATGCAACATGTCACAGTCAAGTTCAGCAAATGGAACATGACTGGACACTGAAATGTGCTGGTTTTGTATCAAAGTTACAAGTCTTGTCATATTCTAAGGGTGTTCTTTACGTCTGTGCTTGATGAAATTGAGTCAATTTGAGGGAATATAATTACTGTGGCATTGCCTCTCCTGACAGCAGATAATCAATTCCCTATTTCAAAACCATTCACCGTGCAGGCAACGCTTCGACATCCGACCTCACCTCGCAAAATCCTCCTCGCTGCCACCGTTGCTGAAGGACTCGGGAATGGACCGCGTGCTGCTGCTGGTAGTGGCCATGTGCTGCACACTGTCAGGGGTCAGCCCTCAGTGTGACATGATCAACATCTCTATCCCCTTGGAGAGAAAGGGGTGTGGAAAATGCATCATGATCGATGTGGCCTCCTGCGCAGGCTTTTGCTTCACTAAGGTACTGAGCGTCCCTCACTCCAGTGTTAAACGGTCAGACATATTTCATTTGGCTCAGGGCATTTTTACAAGGCTGCAAGCATTCTTAAAGTATTAAACATAAATATCATACACAAGGGACATCACAACATGAAGACATTAGGTGACTTGAGGGAAAATATTACTCACTTCCCGTTTTCTCTGTCCTAATCTCGTTCGGCATTCTTGCTGGAGAACACATCACATACTAAATGAATATTTTAATGAATTGCATACAGTACATACTACAGTAATAACTCTTTGTAACTCCCAAGTCAGAAGAGGGTAATGTGTGGATGCTTCTAGGCAGTCTTGTCTGTGATGGGACTTTCATTGGCTGGTTTTGGTGACAGCGTGTGGGCATTGGCATCGTTAACAGGATCTTGCGTACAAGAGCTCCCAGGTCCCACGCATCCAGCACGTCTGTAGCTTCTCAGAGATTACCTACAAGACGGCGCACTTGCCTGACTGCCTAGAGGGAGTGGACCCCATCGTCACCTACCCAGTTCCCCTCAGCTGCAAGTGCCACAGATGCAAAACCAACAGCACAGACTGCAGCAGCCTCCACGCTGAGGTGTTGACCTGCCCTCTTTCAGAAGATGCACAATAAAAATTCAGCTCGATGCAGCTAGAAAAACTTACTTTTTTCCCTTTAGCATGCAAATCTGTGAATTTTAGAAAATTAAACCAATTTTATTACAGCACTCTTGTTTTGACTACCCTTTCCTAACCTACACATCACGCTGGGCAAACAATTTTCTGTTTCTTTAAATCAGTGCAGCGTGGGCATGTGGGCACGTGTTTCAGTCACACATGTCCTCTGACTGGAAGTGTCATCGTGTGCTAATGTAACACCCTAGACCAAAGACGCGCAAAGGCGAGGAGCTGCACGTGAACAAATGTGGAGGGATTGGGGATAAATTACAGATGAAGAGACTCTGGATCAGGTATTCACTGCAGCCATCTGCAGTCACGCTCAGCCATCTGCGCCGCAGTGTGTCGGGCCTGCTGAAAAAGTTACGGCGGTTCCCATGTCGCGGTCCTATTCAGCGGCCCGCTAGGCTCTCTGGGATTTCTGCCGCTTGAATGGCAAGTCAGCTCCAGTAAAGCAAGCTTTCAGTATTATAGGTACAGGCAGCTTCCCATTTCTGAAGCACCTTGATACACAAACAAATATTTCAGAAGGGGACGAGCACTGAACATCCCCCAGAAATGTTTTTTGTATTGTTGGAAACCGTAATAAAGTACATATGGCATATTATGTGTATCACCATGGCGGGAAATAAGAATCAGTGACAGCTTCCCTGATGAAGTGTCAGGTGTATGTGAAGACTGTTCCAGAAACAGCATTTTGCTGAAGCAAAGTTACTTATTAGCTCCACAACCTTCTGGTGACCCAATTCAATCAGGCAATCTGCATGTCCTTGCGTAACTGAAGGCAAATATTCAAAAATATCACTGAAAGTTGTTCAAGTTACATTATTTGCAGTTAATAGACACTATAATCTGCACAAGGACAGGAGAAATGCAGTTTGACATTTAGACGGTGGGTCAGGACTGGCCTTAGTGAGTGCTAATAAGTTCCCCCATCTTTAAGTTTATGGTAATTTGGGTCGTAAATCCAGTCTCTCACATAAAGAGCTCCATGGACCAGATGGTATTTTATGCACCAGCCATAAGGTGTTCCACATTGTTCTGAGCAAATTAATGCATTCTCTATATAACTGCCAGAGAAAGTGTCAGAATCAAAGTATTTCTCGTTATCTTTGAAAAATTTTAATGAAGGTTTGACTCATGACTCACTTTTGACTTGAGGGGAAGTCTGCAGAGTCAGCAGGAGTGACTCTCACCGCATTGCTTTTAAACAAACACCTGTAAATACATGCACCGCGTTACTGAAAGCAATGTCATATGGTAAAGTACACTAATCCCACAGATATGTTTAATAATTAAAAATTAAAAACACACACAGATGTGTGTGGCACACAGCTTTAGTCTAAACCAGGTGACAGTTTTGAGTATCTTTTTAAAAGAGACAGTACAGACTAAACAAATGAGTCAGCAAAGTCCTTGGTAGCTTTTATTACATGGGATACAGCGAAACTGCCCCTCAACAGGCTGGCATCCTTTATGGACCATAAGCCCCTCACACAGCCTGCATCCTAGGCTCACCTCAGGCACAGCTTTTTAAATTTTTCTTGCACGGAAATAATGCTTGAAATTGGTATAGCCCGTTTCATGACCCAATTGTGATGCAGTTACTGTTTTTGTTAAATCGGTCTGTTCTCCCAACCGTGTCACATGATTTTTACTGTCCTACCTGGACTAGGTCTTACAGAGGTATCAGAATTACTTCCGTGCAGATGTTCACACTACCCATTGTCATTGTTGACACACCACAGCACACAGTGCGAAACAACGAAATCTGTCCTCTGCATTTAATCCATGTGACATCGTGACACAGCAGGGAGCAGTGCTGGGGGACTGGAGCTGTAATCGGGCATTAAAAATTAGGCCCGACAAGGCCCGAGCCTGACAGAATTTGGCCCAAGCCTGTGTAAAATGATAGAAATTAAGCCCGAACCAGACCGAACCCATTGGGTCCGGGCTAGAGCTGAACTATTTTAAGAGAAAATCTAATTGTGATTTATCTGACAGATATTGCAATTGCTATTTCATTGCTATTTTTTAAACTCAGTTCAGTATTCATTATATCTGTATAAAAAAACAATAATTGAACTCAACCGTACACTGAAATCTGAACTGCGCTATACATTAATCCATAGATTAATGGAAATATATTAACTGAATCCAAAATGTATTTATTCTAACAAAAATGATATAGAGCAGGGGTGCCCAATAACATAGCTGACTCTAATTGAGATGCTTCTGAAGGACCTGATTATCAGTATCAGGTGTGTTAAATTAGGGCTGCACCTAAGCTCTGCAGGGTGGTAGCTCTCCAGGAGCAGGATTGGGCACCCCTAATATAGAGTATACACCTAATAAACCACAGAACAATTCTCTAGCAACCCGAACATGGTAATGTGATTGCATTTTTACATGTACATTTTGAGTGTCGCATTTGCAAACAGCGCTCGACCGGTTTTTTTTTTTTTTAACCTTAGTAACGTGCTTCCGGAAAGTCCCATATGCACAAGGGTCAAATTAGCCATGAACAATGATGCATAAAACTACCATCACAAAAGCTGCGACTGTCAAGTTAAATAAAGTAATGAAAATAAAACAATTCCAGTAATAAAAACATTAGGGACTGCGCAAGCCCAAGCCGGGCCTGAGCCCATGTAAAATGATTGAAATTAAGTCGTTGGGTTTGGACAAAGATCTTCAGCTCTATTGGGGACAGTACCTTGCTCAAGGTACCTTAGCAGTGCTTGTGGACCGGCGATCTTTCGATTAGATGGTTTGGACCCTAATCATTACACCACCTGTCTGCAATGCACTCCCCCCACCAAAATAAACCACAAACAATTTCCTGGTTTACATAGCCGCAGTCACCAGCTGTACTAAATGAGTAAAAACTTACAGACCACAATAGCCCAAACTTAGAGCTAAGCCTTTGCGCCTGTGATAGGAAGGTCACCAGTTTGAGCTTGGCCTTGGAAAAATAGACCCTTGAGCAAGGCCCTTAACCCCCAAGCTCCATGGGTGCCACTGCAGGGGGCAGCCCTTCACGGCTAAGCTTGCTCTCACCTATATGTTGCTCGTGGAGAGCAACATTAGGTAGGTGAAAGGAAAATTTCCCGTCAAGGGATCAGTAAAGTGTCATTATCTTCACTGTAGATATTACTAAAAGCAGAAACACTGTAGTAACAGAGCAAACGTGGCATCCTTACATGCCAGAATAGATCATTTTCACTTTTAAAAAGTGCACAAATTAGATTTTTTCACAGCACACAGGAATAGGGCAGATAGTGTAACAATAAATGCCAAAACCTTAAAGTTAACCTGGGACAATCCTGCTACACCCTCCATTTTGCAGGTGTTGAGCTGAGTACTTCACCTTTTCAAAAACTAGACAAATATGCAGGTTTAAAAAAAAATGTTATCACACATAACGGCTAAGCGGGACGTCAGTCAGTAGAACCATGGTCTTGCACATCTCTAAATCGCCCGTTGAAGATGGGTTTCTACCCTGCAATAGACCAACATCCCATGAAGGATTCACCTTCCACATACCCTAAAACAGCCCCCAGGCTCACCCCAATCTAATTCAGAACCAAATATGCCTCACCCATAAGAGAATTAACATATCATAATGGGTGAGGTTTTCTAGTAAACCATTTAGGTTGAAAGTAATTTAATTAATATTGTAATTAGAAATTTACAGATGGAACACAGCACGTATAAAAACAATCAGCCCAAAGGGCATGACAAGCCAATTCTGGGATCAGCCAGACCTAATTAACCATTATATAAAAATGAGTCCTTCACATATCCATATTTTTCATACTGAATCCTTTAAATATCTGGAGAATGTGTAAAACTGTCTTCAAACATTAAAAGTTAATTCCGCCTTCACTTCCACATCCAGCAGCACTTCCTAAGTAAAAATGCACATTTCCTGTTTAATGAGAAAAATGCTCTCCCTCGACTTTTTGGCTCAGCACTTCACACTATTGTTTTTGTAAATTGAAAAACAAATTGAAACGCAAAACCATAGTTTAAATCTCCCCCCTCTTGTTTACATTCATGCATGTTACATTTTATCCCAGGGAGAGCATTAAAATGAGTTCAGGCTTTAGGAAAGCAGGTGGTGAGGATGCAGCAGTTCAGCCTTAAAATACCAATCACAATGCTTTGTGAAAAGAAATATAAAATGGGAGAAAATAAATCATAGCAGCATTTAAAAATATACAAGAATTTATTTGACACAAAAGGCATGCATGTGAAGATGACTCATATACATTTACAACCAGATCGCTCTGAATGGTTTATCTACAGGCTTGTTCTTTAAAGTGCCACACTGACCTTGGCTCTACACACCACCGGAGGCCTTTTGCAACTTATGAACAAAGTATTCAGCTCGTTTAGTGGTCTCTGCACTTAACAGTATCGACGATTCATGAACTGGGGGCGGGGGGGGACATCCATCGCTGATGTAAAGAGCCCAAATCCAAATATTAAGTATACTACTCAAACCTAAATTAAATTAATATTCCAGTCAGTAGAACTGCAGCCAAAGGCAAAAATCTATTTTAACTATATACAACAGCACAGTGCACAAGTGTATTGTGCGGGGAAGTCTCGCCTAGCTAGCATACTTGTTCCGGATGATCTCTCCCCCCTCCACCTCCACCTGCTCGTACAGCCACTTCCGGTTGCAGCGGCACTCGACGCCGCACTTGCGAGAGCCACAGCCAGGGCACGGGTAGAAGCAGCCCAGGCACTCCACGTCCAGACAGTCGCACATGTCACAGCCGTTAGCGATCAGCAGGCCTTTGCCATCATACACCTTACTCTTCGCACCCATGGTCTGCCTGAAAGTCAGAAAAGTATGTAGGGGTACAGCCTGCAAAGTGCTCAAATGTACCAGTGTGCTGCCATTAAAATGGCACCCCACCAAACCAACTTCAAACCCTAAAAGGCCAGTTCATACTTGGCAGTACACATGGCAGTGCATTTTTATATCCATACGTGTAACGGACACGAAATTCTAATGCATGGACAAGTCTTGGTGCTGCAAGAGTTCAGCTGCACATAAAAGCATAACAATGCCAATTGCATGTCCATGTGCAGAGAAGTATGAACCAGCTTTTATACCTTTGCCCTCAAATCCAGTTTGACACTGGGGTTTTTTCTCTCTTTACTCAGAGACCACAATATCTCTGGTACCCAAATGATGGTGGCAATGATCATTTATTTGGTGGCATCCATTAAAATTTTAAATCAAATCACAAGGGTGTTTAACATTTTAGAAATAATTACACGGAAAGCAGCAGTGGCTTTGAATAGGAGCCATTTCAATGATTTGGCAATTTCAAAATGCTGTTTATCTACATTTGCATAATACAACATCAATTCATAAAATCCAGAGATAAATTTTTAAACATATGCCTTTTACAGTCTATGTTCATTTCCCATGATTGTGTAAAGCAACCAATTTAATCTCATGTGGCCAGCCTCCCACAACGAGAACTGGCAGACAAAACCAGATAAAATACATGGTAGGTGCAGCTCCACTGAAGATAAGACAGCATATCACGATTATTTGAAATATTTGGGCTTAATATTGTGCCATCAATAAAACAAATAAAATAAGTTCTGTTTGGCTATAGTTTATCTACCAACAGTGTGTATCAAATAAACTGACAGTGTTACTATGAGTTGTGTCAACAGACAAATCAGTGCTGAGAAATGCGTTGAATACAGGGCCTTAGATAATGGGCGCAAAAATTTGTCAGGATGCCAGCTTTTGGTACTATATGGCCGTTTACTTACACCCGCACAATCTGATAAGCAGATTAGTAGCACGCCTAAAATATTAATGAGAGGCATATTGAGACAGCCAAAAGTTAGTACTTGGTATAAATTTGGTGAATCTTTATTTATTAAATGTCAGACTTAACTGCAAAAATTAGGGCTATACTACCAACGTCTTTTTGCCTTATTAACAGTATCACCTCTTTTAAAAGATGCGGCAGCTGAGCTGTCCCTTACCGCCACTTCAGTGCTTACCGCTTCCATGATTTACCAAAATAGCAGCATGCAGTGCGCTCCACTAGCCAAATTTATACACATTACTAAGTTTTGGCATCACAATTGATTCTGGATCAAATCGAATGAAATAAAATCAGATTTTTTCTTGCTTTTGCCTGTGCCGTTAAATTGATTTTACCTGTCACTGGAAGGGTACTTGGTCACTCGCCTCTTGTCTCTCCTGTTATTCTCTGCTGCAAAGTCCGTTTGCCTCCCTGGGTTGGCAAACTCCAGAGACTTCAAAGCTTTGGCTGTTTTGCCCTAAACACAAAAATCAAAGACTGCTGAGAACAAAAACTGAAGAAAAAAAATAACACTTAAATAAAGGGTAAAAAATGACAAATATAGCAAATATTTCAATAATGTTCATTAAAAACTTTTAAAGTCCATAAGAAACCATACTTGTGAAAGTGCCGGACGGGAAGTACACACAACTGCTTATTTAACTTACTTGGAATCAAAATTACTTTTCTGTGCATGCTAGTAACTAATTCATTAAAAACTGCTTTCCTTTCCCTGAGCACAAGAACTGTCCATCATAAACCCCCCACTAAATATTAGACCCTGACAAGATTTTATTCCCATACACAAGTAACAGCAAGTATTTTCAGTTTGACATTTAATCCTTTGCAGGGCATAGAATTAATCTGTACAGCTTATAATGCCATATCTCACCCCACTATTTTCTTCTTCCAAACCAGGGAACAGGATAGCACACCACCATATTACATTGTCAGCATCCTAATTTGGTACAGGGCCCTCATCATACCCTAGGTACAGTACCAAACAGACATCTGCCTGACATACTTCCCTATCCAGTCTGCGACTCTGGCGGGACGCTGCTTCCAGATCAGTGTACCCGGTGGCTAGCTGGAAGCAACGGGCGCACAGCTTCCAGCCAGGAACGAAATGCCGGGTGAACCTCTCTGTCAGGAAGCTGGCATCATCCAGGTCTATAGGACGCAGGCCCTTCCTGACAGCCTTCCTGTGGCTATTGAAGGGGTCACAGCAGACCCTCTGAGCCTCCTCGTAGTGTTCCACGTAGACCTTATGGTGGTGCAGGCACACCGTGTCTCGCTCCGTCAGACCCATCAGGCCTGTCCGCATCTGCAGCAGCAGGCAGTCCCTCTCAGGCAGCTGCCCCAGCTGTGTCAGCCCCACCTCCTGGCTTAAGAAAGTTCTGTGGCAGTCTGACGCTTCCTGCAGCTGCTCCCCCACTGTGCATGGGCTCATTTCTGCCATGTCTACTCCCTCTTTGATGATTACAGACAAAACTCTCAGCGGCACAACTCAGCGTATACCGAGGCTGTTTACTTGACTCATTGGGCCCTCTTGTAACTAGATGTCTAGATGACTAGACGTCAGATTACAACGCAGCGTTTTTTTTTTTGTTAGTACGGTGCCCTGACAAAAAGCAAGCATCAATCCGAATCTCAAAAGGAACAAAAGTGTTTCAGATCATACATGATGAAGTTACATGTCTTTAAAAGTATTTTGAACACAAGTGACATTTCACAGATCAGAACTAACCTGCAATATTAAGTAAAACAGCATGTATCTAAGCATATAGTTACGATGAATAGCGTCAAAGAGGCAGTATACAATAAGCATGCACTCAAGTCCAACAGAGATTACAGCATAGCATTTGACTGAGTTTTCGATAGTTGAGATTAGATTCTGGTTAATCGTTTGGTAGAAACCCACCAGACATCTAAAGGTTATTAGAAGCCAGAAAAGGAGGAATTCAGTTTAGACAACATAACTATCTAGAAAGACCGAATGAAAAGTTCACTGATTTAATCAACTGTGTTAACGCACAACACGGACTGTACTAAATTCGCAAATGAGCAGCTTATTTTTAACGGCTAACTCAAGTCTACTTGTTCAGTCGCGTTAAATTTAGGAAACATTAACCACATTTACTAAATTAACTAGCAACCTAGTCTTCTATGTTAGTAATAACGAACTAAACACAACCAAACAGTAAGCAATGAAAGCGAACCCACATCCGATTCAGACAGTAAAATTCGCAGTTAGCTAACGGACACCACTAATGCATTTAACGCGGACTCGGCGATTTTCTTTAACTTGCACTTGGTTAAATAAAAAGTAAAGAATAGAGTAGAGTGCTTTAAGTGGTATCTTCATATGATAAAATCCCAACACGGAGCACTCGTCACGAACATGCAACGGCACCCAGAGAAATAGCCGCGCTCCTTACGCGGACGCGCCAGCCTGGCGCGCACTTCACGCGTCCGCGGCCAGGCGCGCGGACCCCCCGTGTTTCCGTCTGCGCATGCGGTCGCGGTCGGTGCGCGTCGACTGCGCATGTACAAAGAATTGGGTAGCGACACTGGCTTTCGAGCAGCATGCGCCAATGAAAAGCAGGATATGGATAGTTATAGTTGTGGTTACGGACGCACATACTATCGTCCGCCTGACTTTTTTCCCCCTCTTCAGCACACGCCAACAGAAGCAAAAGCAACTCACTCTCAGTCGCCATGAGATGTTGGTCTTCCGGCTTTTGCGTAAGCTTCATTCGGACCGAGACCAACATCTGCCCTCTGCTGGTCTGGCAGAATATCACTGCTGTACTCCGCTAGGTTTGTCTGTGCATGCATACGGCCGCGCTTGGCGCATGCGTATAGCAATGACACTCGACCAGACTAGGGGTCAAACTCAAGGCCCACCGGCCCGCAGCATAATTCTTTACGGGCTGCGAAATTATTTTAATATTCCGTTAAATATGGGCCGGGAATAGCGGCGTAACAGTACACAGAATTAACGGGTCGGTACAAACATCGGTTTTAGGTTCACAGGTAGGATCAATGTCATTACAGCTGGGGAAATGTGAAGTGAAGGTGATTAATCGTCATTGTTGATGCCCCACAGCACGCAACAACAAAGTATGTCCTCTGCTTTTAACCCATGCGACATTGTGACACAGCAGGGGGCAGCTACGTGAGCGCCCAGGGAGCAGTGCTTGGGGACGGTACCTCGCTCAGGGTACCTCACCTCAGCAGTACTTGCGGATCGGGGAACTCGAACCAGCGATCTTTTGAGTACACTGTTGCTTCCCCAACCACTACACCACCTGCCTGCCCCTTGTGTCTTGAAGTTCTTACTAAAACTGCAAACACAACCACAATAATAAAAAATGTAAACCAGTCAATGTGACACTTTTTAAAACTCATAGTAATTGCCTTCTGAGCTAAATAATCAGGGTGTTTTGGGGTATTTATATTTGGCTAATTATTTGCAAGAGTGCTACACTGAAGGTAGCAGCCTTCCCACCTTTTCACATCCTATACATTTTCCTCATAGATGTTTTTAATATGAGAATAAGAACAGTACATATTTTAAGTTGCAGACATAAGCATTTTTTTTGTTACATAATGTTCGAGACATGGATCTGGATAATGGCAAGTATGATTTGCATGACATCTGTTGACAGAAACACTCCCATTAGAAATTAAGTTTTGCTGACTTGCTGAAAATTCTCTTATAATTTGAACTAAACCAGGAACATGGCTACAGCTAGTGAAAAATCCTGTAATTTGCAGAGCAATTTCTACATAGGGCCCTAGAGTAAGGCGCTTAACCCCCAACTACGCCAGTATGATGCTTTGCATAAACGTTTTTGCTAGATAAATATAATACTGACTTTAATATGCAACTGATCTTAATTTATATCTAGCATTTTTTTTGCATTTAACCATCAATATCTCGCCTCTTACCATATTTGCAGAATTAGTCTCCTTCAGTTTTTGCTTTTTGTCTCTTGTACGTAGGTTTGCTTTCTCAGGGTCCTTTTCTTTATCTTTTTCTGTCAAAGGATCTTTTGCTACTACCCCACATCGATTCTTCCGTAATTCGATCTGGGAGGATACAGTAGTACACGACAGTTACAAATCCAGCAAGGTTTGATTTTATACAACACTAAACATTTAATCATCATCATCTTGATATATACAGGGAGACCCACATAATAGTTGCTTGGCATCTTAAATAGAAATTACATCTAGGGCTACTTTCATGTGGGCCACCCTGTATGATTTTATTGTTTGGGAGCCATAGACCATTAAACAATTTAAAACTGCAAAATGTAATTAGGAAGATCGCTTACCCCAACAAACTTTTTGACAATCACTCTCTTAAATACTACCTTAAGTAGTAGTGTATGGCCAAATTCATCAGACCCACAAGGTTTAATAGTATAAGCTCAATACGGAAAAACACCATATAAAAACAATACTTTCTGGAGTCGTGTATTTAAGACGCGCCGTTATTAGGGTATTAAAGCAGCTAGTCAAATAAATTCTCTCACATCAATAACACGTCACCTTTGCAATATTGCACCCAGCAAAAATTGTGGGCACAGCATCCTCTCTCAGGAACTGCCTTCCGTTGTAATCACGGAAACAGTCCGGCTCGAAGTGCTCGGAGCACAGGCACGAGTTGGATGTGGGAACAAACGACTTCCGACCGAGGCTCTGGACCCACTGGGCTGCAAGCTGGGGCTTGCTGATAGGGAACCTGCAAGAGGGACACCGGTGTCAAACACAACGGAATCGAACCCCTGTAAGGAGAGGCCGGCACTCATTTTTTAAAATCTGATATTTAAAAACAAAAGTCTATTATTTCATTGCACAAAGTTGATGACAATTCCGTAGTCATAATAGTTCTTATATGTATCCCAAAAATAGGCTGTTTACACTGTCATAAAATGTACAGTTAACTGACAATGTCTAACCCCACCACGGACAGGGCGATTCCGTAACAATAAATTCTAAAATGCAATAAATTCTAAAATTGACGTTAAAACACAACCTAATATCTCAAGGAAATACGAGTAAAACAGCGCATGTAGAACAAGTGACGGCAAACACCTTTACTGTTGAAGAATTAAATGCTGCAGTAACATACCTATAAAATCTAATTTCCGAACCTTTAATGAATCGATTCGTACACCCCTCGGCAGCACAACTAACTGGCATTATGACAAACTGAACTCAAACAAACGGATGAAAAACTACAGTCTGTACAGCTTCAGAAAATCCAGAGCGTTCTACAGCTTCACTGTGGCTCAATGCATAACAGGAAGCAAAAATATACAGACCGGAAGCCATGACGGCCCAAATGGGTCGGTGCGCTGGAAAGTATGTCCGGAGTACAACAGAGCGCAACAGGCAAGGGCTGTCGAAATCCGTTCCGGAAAGCTGCGATCTTCAAATACTCCGTGAGGTTTATGTCTATGCTGTTTTTGGGAAGTGCTTCCACGTGATCATAAATAAAGCCTTACCTTTCCCCCCTAAAACTACGAGGCGATCGAGTTCTCTATAAAGAAACCTAAGAGGAATATTTTTATTTGATCTCTAACCATTTCTGATTGGGGCGACGGTGTTAACGTCGCAGATATTCATTAGATTAATTTAAAATAGTATTTTGCCGGGGCGGCCGGACTTGACGGGACGCTCCTGCGTGGGCGGAGATTCCCGACGCCGCCGAGAGTGACGTCACTCCCGGCAGCTCGCGTGAGATTCAGCTAAAATGTGCAATTAAACGGACGACGGGACGCGTTCGGATGCCGTCGGATTTATTTGGTATTGTTTTTTATTTTTCATCCTCACGGAAACGCTTCGGAGACGCACCTCCGCGTCGCGTCGTCGAGCGATGGCTCGGTGCGCTCATTTCCTTTGATGGAAAGTCTTCCGAGGTAGTTATCAGCCGTTACGTTAGTAGTTAGTCGGCTGTTTACTAAGGCGGCCCCCGGGGGCAGCGGGGACGCCCCGCCATCTAACCCGGTTAATGTCAGCCCGGCTGCATAACTTGCCAGGGTGTCCGGTCGAGCTAAACCGACGATCGGCATGCTTTCTGGTGGCGAGGCGGGGAATAGCTGACCTTAATAAGGCTTTAAGGGGTTTCATTGGGATCTCCGAGGTAAGTGCGGGAAGCCGCCGGTTCGGGGGCATGTCTGTCGGGCAGCCTGGATGACAGCCGATTATTATTTACAGTCGTTGGGGAAAATCGCCACAGGGTAAAATAATAATAATAATAATAATAATAATAATAATACAGAATAAATATATTAGGCCTGTCACCGGTACACGATCGTATAACGGGAGGAAATGGATGGTACTACAACCAGGACAGGCCACCATGACACCGTGTACCTGCAAAGTGCTGCTGGGCTCGGCTGTAGAGGGGATATCCGCGCAGACTACCGGCTCTCGGGAAGCGGACACGACGTACCTTGGTGCACGGCTGCGCTCGTCTGCCAGTTCAGCTTTTTTTTTTTAGAAGTGCATTACGCTGGGGGGAAAAGTCCCCCAATAACGCGAACCTATGGATGCCCCCCCGCTTTATTACACTGAGCCATTTATAATTCAGTTGACGCGCGGAGAACCATCGAAGTATGTGGCTGAGATAAAGAAGCGTGTGGATTTATTAGTGGCAAATATATAAAGTTTGTTTTAGTGGAGGGGCGTTCTAGGAGCAGCCATGCGGTGTGTAAAGGTGAGCGCAGCGCGATAACCCACAGAGGACGTTGGACTCGGGAAGGTTACGCTGAGTCAGAAGCATCCGAGGCGGCTTGCCAGCCAGGCGGCGGTGCGCTCACCGCTTATCACAGTCACTCTTCACTTTTTACCCCCTCACACTACGGCTCGCACTGCTTATCTGCTGTCCTCCCCTCTACTACGAGTTGTAGTTCGCGATGAATCCTCCGCTTAACTCGTGTAAGTTGAAGCTTGGTTTAGTAAGTCGCGTTATTCTAAGTATTATTAAGTTTGGCTTTTTTTTTGCGCGTAACTTTATAACACCGGATATTTAACGGGATATTTTCCACAGTTGCAAAAAAGGCGACGGGTTTGATATCAGTGGGAGAGTTATTCGTTTCATCCCGATTTAATGTGCGTTTAAAAGTGTATCTGTAGAGTTGTTGCAGTTATGCATGGTGTGCGCTGGGTGTCTGGCTGGGAGAAGCCTGCCGCGGCCCACAGGGAGCTTGAGGATGATGTGAATGACCTTTAGTAACCCCGCTCACCCGCTATCACTTTCTGCCTCTGCTTCTCTCCGCCGGCGGTTTTATTCCGTCTGTGTTTTATCTGGATTCCGCAGGACTGAAGGTGACGGTTATTCTGGGCCCTGATTTGTAAACCTTAAAGGCAAATAAAACTCTTGGTTGCTCTGTAGGGGACCCATATTTTCCCCTCTGTTTTCTTATAGATTTTAGTCAAAACACCTTATAGCTTATTGTAGTTCCAAGGCCCCTTGTAAAATTGATGCCCCCATCTCATAGTCCGTTCAGATTTTGTTAAAATAATTTTTCGTTAAACTCTTAAAACCCCTAAATATCTCTATAGTGAAAATGCGTTCTCGTGTGATAATACAATATTTATATTCTCGTTGTGTTGCTAACCACTCTTAGGCAAAATGCACTAAGTGTTCCATGCAATGAATGCTGCTTTCTTTTGTAACAGTGATTGAACTGTTATCGATTTTTGCATTGTCCTGGATTACCCTGCTAACGTTATACTTTGGAACAGTGGAACAGCTAATGTTTTGGTTAAAACAGGGTGAAGATTGGTCCCGTTATGACCAGCTGCTCTGCAGAAGATGTCCACGCTCTCGCCGACTGATATCACTGATGTTGGTCATGGTAAGTGTGCTGTATTGCAGGACTTCTCCCTGCTCTGAATATTTTTTTCAGAATGGTTATTAAAGTGAATTATGCTTACATAACATCACCATAAAATAACTGCACCAGCCTTTTAAATTCATCTGATGAAGAATTTAAAGCCTGAGGTCTCAGCTGCTAAGTTGTGTTGTGACCGTGCAGTAGAATTTATTATGGTAGCACTGTGTAGACATTTTTTCTGTGTTCTGCTTACCTTTAGCTGTAATGATTTGTGTGTTGGCAGTGTAGGCTCAGCCTTTGAAATGATGGTGTGCTGCTTGTTTGGCACTGACTTGACAGAGGTAGCCTCTCTGATGTTTTAGAATCGGTGGCAGAATTTCAGAAATGTGATGCGTTTTACCCGTTAGCAATATTTCCAGCAAGTCCTCTCGTATGAACAGTTGAAAATGGCAGTCTCTTGTAGTGCTATTTCCCTAGGCGGGTTCGCAACCTCATTGGAGAACTTTTACTTTTGCTGTGTCCTATGCCGGGTGCTGGTGTGAAATCGGGCTTCTTTATGAGGTTTCTGGGGCAAGTTTGGCCAGACCTCAGCCACAGCTTGCTTTATAGCTCGCTGAGCATGGTGGATAGGATTTGTTCTCAGAAGGAAGCCCAGGAGATTTAACACACAGCAGTAGCAGTGAATGCCACCCAGCCTGGCAGAGGTGCAGTGAGTCATAGTGTTGGCCTAAGGGATTGGTGAGGAATTTGAAGGGGCATATTGAAACGAGTATGGTGGAGCGGAGATGCTATAAACATTTCATCTGTGGGGTGTAATTGTGTGTACCACTGGTTTTTGTTGGAATTTTCTTGTTTGGGCTCATTATCTATTGAAGTGTACATTGTTTGCAGCCTGAAATGGTTTTCTGCTCTGCTTTCCTGATTTGGATTCTCGAGTCCTTCTTGCATTGAGTGGTTACACACAGGTGTACAGATGCTGCACAGCTGTTTCTGGTATTCCTTCATGCAGTTCCCTGTACTTCCTTCCTGCTGTGATCGTTTCTCACTTCTGGCAGGATGAGACCCAGTATGGCTGACTGTCCAGGTTTATCCTTAATGGTCACCAGTTCTCTAAACTGAATTAAGAAGATAAGTTTGGTGAAACTTAAAAGGGTGTGCATTTTAGACCCCAGAGTACTAACTCATTTTTCCTTTTCATCTTTTGTTATTTGGAGTTATCAGATTGGGCAGAAAGTAAAAATAGCTTAATTGATTTGGTTTGGGGGTGTTTGTGTAGGTGACAATGAGGCAGATGCATGATAGAGAACCAAAGCATTACTGGAGTGGCTTGGGAAAAGAGAGGTACATGCCCTGGAGCAATCCAGTCAAAATTCCCACCTCATCCCCATCAAGAACCTGTAAAATTGCTGTCTCCAGTCATTGTCCATGGGCACTGAGCTGAGGCAAATCTGTCAAGAGGAGTGGACAAATGTCTATCCTGACTGGTGTGTGAAGCTGGTAGACACATACCCAAGTTGACCTAGAGCTGCCATTGTGGCAAAAGGTGGCTCTGTGGAAATATTAATATTTATGCATGCCGCATATTTCAGTTTTCGCACCAAGCGCCTGAGAGGGATGGCAGTCGGGGCTGTCTGCAGGCTGTCGACTGACGTGAGCAAAGACTCACTTCAAACACTTGTTCTGCCCTATTCCACACTTCCCTCATTATCGGGTCGCTGGGTTAATGTCAACGTGCCTGAAAATGGCTGACCTTCAGTTCTGCCACCAAAACACAATGGGCCTGCCAGTCAAGATTGGGGCCCTGCTAAACAAACAATAGCCATGTATTCAGTTGCGGAGATATCTAGAGTATACGGACTCTTGTAGAAACACTGCCAAAGAGCTGTCTGTATGCTGTTGTCGCAACTGATGCAGACTTCATGGAGATGTTTTCAGGGTTGCTCAGAAGTAACCCAGAATTACCTTCTGTTTTCCTAATTTCAATTGCCAGGCATGGTAGCGTTAATTTAATTTTCCATGAAATTTCTTTCTATTTTACATGCCACATGACATTTTTTAGCCTTCTCTGTCTTGCTCTCCATGAAACGGACACATGCATACAGGTGATGCAAGCTTGGGCATCACAGTGCAGGGTCAGCCAGCATGCAGCCCCTCTTGAAATGTGGGTTAATGGCATTGTTCAAGGGCACACAGACATGTGATAGTTCTGCTGAGGGCGGGTCTTGAACTGATGACCCTCCAATCACAGGCTTAGCCTGCTAATCCACTCACGCCACTATTGGCCTTGTTCATGGAAGATAAAAATCCAACATTAATAATAAATTAATAATTTTATAACAATTGTGCATTGGTTTTGTTTATTGGTGAGGAACAGGATACATTATCAGACTTAATTTCACTTTTCCTCCAAACTAATAAGCAAAATTGACTTCACACGGGAATAAAGTAACATATGATTGGCACGCCTAGAGTGGATTGTCTTCTGCAGCCTGCAGAATGCTTCATTTGTGAAGCATTCATTTTTTAAATACACAACGCCCCCAAACATAGCATGGCCCCCATGGCTGTGATATGCCTCCTGCATGATCATGAACCAGCATTTCAAAACCATGCAGATGATTGACATTCTGCACAATCAACAGTTAAGGGTTTGTCACTAGCAGTAGGGTTGATGTAACATCACACAGTATCATCTACGCCAAGCAAAGACATTGTGCCATATTGGTGTATTGTTTTCCTGCTGTTGCATGAAACTCCAGGTGTACTCTCTGTGCTCTTTTGCCACGTCGCGGGTGCTATTGTTGGCTGCAACTGCAGCATTGCTCGCATCAAAGGTAGAGGATGCTTTAGGTTTCCCAAAATACTAAAACGCAACAATCCGGAGAGGAGAGATGAAGTTTTATCTGGTGAGCACCACCAACAATGAATGCACAGCATCTCAAGAGCAGATCTCATTGAAAAGAACCTTAACGGGACCAGAGTTTGTGGAGATCATTTTGTCAATGTTACGAATATCTCTGAAATTACTAGTGTTTCTATGTCTGGGCTTTGTTAGCTGATGAACATCTGGTTAGTTTTTGTTACCATGTAAACACGACCGTAATATCCCCGTTCTGTATATGTTTGTGGGGACTGATGTAATCTAATATGAATACAAGTATTTTTATGGCTTCTTGTGCCTCGTTATTTCTGAGAAGTAAGCTGATGACAGAATTACTGTTTGGTTTTAAAAATGCAACATGGAAACATACCCTAAAGGCCATTCTTATCCTGCAAAACAGCCAATATGAATAACAGAGGCAACACTGACTGGACACCAGCAGTGGACATGGGAAACAGCAGTGTGAAGGGCCTGACTGCATCACAGGAATGCCACAGAAACAACTTAGGCAGTCCCTTCAGCCAAATGAAAAATAAATCGATCAGCAATTTACCTTTTAAAACACATTCACTTACGTGCGATCAATCTGGGTTTATTGTAATAACGGCAGGCACGGCACTATACAGGCACCACACTATAATGTTAACACTGCAGCACACAGCAACATAATTGCTGTTGCAATTACATGACAACAGTATGATAATAAATATTAATAAATGATGAATAATAAGCATGGAATTTAAGGTTATCGTTACCTGTGAATACGCCACAATTTTTTGTGCACACCTTTTCCTCTGCAAATAAAGAAATGAAACCTCCTCACTTTCAGTCATTTTCATGTTTCAGTGTTATGCCCCCAATGTGTGAAAAACCAGATAATTAAGGGCAGTTCATAGCCATTTTGCTTTCAATATTGGATGTGATGAATGCATAATATTCATTCTCTCTTAATATCATTTGCTTTTATAATATAATGTTTTATATAATGTTATTTTGTTGAATATAATTGGAGTTAAATAGTGAAGTGCTGCTTGGCTTGCTTGCATTCACATGCTCACAGTACTAAATTACTGTTACTTACAATGCACCAAGATGGCTGAACGAAGCAAATGTGCAGTCTCACTGCAACTCTCCTATAGCATGTGTTGTGAGCTTCCAAATATGTCCATGCTGAGAAGTCCCTCTGTGTTGTGGATTGGTGCATTTGGTGTGTGCAGGTCATGTTGTAAATGCACACTGTGTATATTTAACCCGGAGAACTGTGAATCCTTTGAAGTGTGAGGTCATGTGCATTCTTCTCCACCTCGTTCAATGATTCACTGGCCTTGTTAAAATGAAAAAGCGAGGTTTACGGTTGCATTACTGTGCAGATCTGCCAGATGCGCTGTCGAGTCCCAGATGAAACCTGACCAGAGTGCCATCTTATCCGGCTCCTCTGCTTTTCAGTTAAAATCAGGCGTGGTAGCTGAAGTGGGGGGTGGCGGGCAGTGAGTGGAGTTCGCTGCAGCTGGATCCCTTCCCTGTGCCACCACCCGTCTGGCTTAGAAAGGCTTGTGACAGTGACTCAGCACCTCCTGTCTGGGGCTGGCTGCTGATGTAGAAGCTGGCCTTGTTTATTTCTGCTCCACGTTGCTAATAACCTACAGCTGTTTGCTTAAACCCAAGTCTCTTTCCAGGGATCTGTTTTCTGAAACGGTCGTGCTGTTTACTAATGTGTCCGTGGTATTGACAGGTTTATTTTTTAGCTTCACAGATATATCCTTGTCCCTTTTAGAGCACATAGCTTCCTCTCTGTGACAGTATGGCGATTCTCTCTCTCTTTGGGTTTTTTCCACATACATCTAATGCAGTATTGTACACCTTGTATAGTGCATTTCCTTATTCTGTAGCAGATTTTCTCAGTATTCTCCATATGATGTTTTGTCTGCTGTTAGCCTGGACAATCCTGCATTTTGTACTTCGGTGGGATTTCTTGAATAAAATCAATGAATAAATACTGGGGAATTAAATGCAGGAACATGTGCATAACTAAATGGGTTGTGGTGGTGCTTTGTTTGCATTCCCGCCAGGCTCTTTTTGATATTTGACTATGTTGACCTGCAGATGTCTTGTGTGCTTGCTGGATCTGTCTTAGGGGCCATAGTGTGTTACCACAGGCTTGTCCTCGGTTCATTCCTGGCCAGGTAGTTCCATTTGCCTGGAATGGATCAGTTTTATAGCCAGCAAGTAAATTTAATGTGAAGCCCCAGTAGTTTTAATGTTACTGTACTGTCAAATTCAGTTTGTAGAGACATAAACGTAAATCGACTTTGATATAACTCCCTTGTTAGTCTTATTTATGCTAAACAAGTCTGTTTTAGTACAGCCCAGATGAGACGCAACTCAGGATTCAGGCATGGTTGTACTTCAGGCATTTTGGTCACCCTGTTGCATCGTGTGTGTTTGTATTAAGCTGTACACATCAATTTGGACTAAGCCACTGATGTAGCAAGACAAATATCAGTATAAAGGAGGCTGAAAACCTGAATGTTTATGGCAGTGCTGATTTTATTAAGTTTGTTGGCTTCATTTAGAGGCTTATAGAGAAATGCTTGGCTTGTCAGGAATTGCCAGTTCATTTTAGCTGCTGTTAGCTAGTTTCAGGGGAAGAAAAATGCTCTGTCCATGTTTATATTAAAACTGTGGGTAAGAGAGGTAAAAGCAGCTGTGCAAGACCTGATCCAGTAGGGATGACTGATGGTACCACATGCCATGGGGACTGGTGGGCAGAATGGAGACTTTGTGTTCAGCGAAAGGTTTGAGACAACTGAGAGTTAAATTCTAAGTGAACAGACAGTGTTTCGTCTTCAGCAGATGGGGAAACAAAGTGGTCAGCAGCTGGCATGAGGCAATGAGGGTCGGTTGCTTCGTTTGACAGAATCTATCCAGCTTGCAGTTTCTCATCCAGTGCCTGGGTGTAAGGAGCCTAGAAGCTTTCCAAGGAAGCATAAGGCAGAGGAACATCCCAGACGGGGTGTTGGTCCACTGCAAGGAGAGAGCACAGTTTTATATCAACTGTTGGTAGTGCTTTACTTGAAGGGTCACCAATAATGTAGTAGTGCACACTTACTTAATGCCTTAATTAACCAATAACTAAGGGTCTGTTACATACTGATCCCATATTCATTCATTATTAACCATGTCAATTCATGCATTCCTTGTAGGAACTGTTAGTTCGATTTGTTCTTGAACTTGAGTAACTGAGTAACTTTTATGGCCCCTCAATTAAAGTCTTACCCAACTGTAATTAACTGTAGTATCAACAATAAGTGAATTAGTGGGTTTGTCACCTGCCTTAATTTCATTCCATGTTACAAAATCTAAAGGATGTTTTGTATTGTGCTCTACCTGTCAGGTCACATGCGTGCGCGCGTGTGTGTGTGTGTGTATATACACGTATATGTATGTATAAGTACATTAATATACATTTTATTTAGAGTACATTGCATACATGTGCTTCATCAGAAGTTAGTAGTTGGTCGCTATCAGTAGTCATTTGTTAGAGAATTTGGATGAAGTTTGCTTAATCTCGATAGATGGTTTTTGTCAGGGAAAATTGCCCAGTTAGTTTAAACTGTGGCAGTATAGGCTTTCAGTTTTATGAAACATACATTTTACAGTGATATGTTAAGAAGGAGAAGTTTAAGCCCTGATGTTCCTGTACTGATGTGGACTGCTGCTTGGTATTACTAGGTCTGGAAGTGGCTGACTTCTAGTCTTTGTGTGGGGTAGGCTGGTGCAATATCTGTGGCTGTCCGTGGGACAGTTACACATGTTGGGGTTCACTTATTGATGAACTGTCTGAAGTGCCTGGAGTAGTTTACATTCCCATTACACTATCAGCACTTGTGAATAGTAAAGAACAACAATCCTTTTTGTTAGACAAATGCTAATCCAGTTCAGAGACGTGCTGAGTGCACCCAAGCACATTTGAGCACAATTTACACAGTACTGGCAGTTGAGTAAACTGGTGTCTGTGAACTGTGAAAGGAAATGCAAAACTGAGGGAGAACATGCAAACCACGCACGCAGGCGGGTAGGCGGCCTAATGGTTGGGGAAGCATACGTGTGACGCACGCGCGCAGAACTGTCATTGTGGGGACTCCATTTCTATGGGGGGAAAACCCTAATTCCAGCATAACCATGAGTGACCAAAATTCAAGACTTCAGACATTTTTACATTTTTGTGGGGACCAGAAAAATGCCCCCACAAGCTCAAAAGTTACAGGTTTTGCCACATCGTGGGGACATTTGGTCCTCTCAGTGTGGTAAATACAAACCCAGACGCACACATACGCAGCAGGAGGCAGTAATTGAGAGTAGCAAATAGGTTTTATATTGTTTTTGCTGTTAGCAGTGGGTGGGAAACCTTTTATATGAGAGTAGGGTATTTCTGATGTTTTTTAGACCTAATGCTTGTGTGTGTATCACTCATGGATGTTTTCCAGGTGTAAACAAAGTGGTTGGCGTAGCTACAGATCAGTCCAGCCCAGAGGATGCATCCCGCTCTGCTGTGGCGGTAGCAGACGGTCATGATGGCGCCCTGCCCCTCTCCGAACCCATTGGATTCCCCACCCTGCCAAACGGCACACCACTGGGTCCTCAGGCCCAGCTGGATGACTCCGAGGACCTAGATCTGACCTCTTCCATCTCTGCAGAGTCTGCCAGGGCCAAACAGGACCCTGCTGGAAAGATGCAGGCTGTCGAACAAGGTAAAATGCCCCCCGGGCCAGTGGTCGCCTAATGATAAGGGAAGCGCACTTGTGATTGAAAGGTTGCTGGTTTGAATCCCTGGCCAGCAAAGTACCACTGAAGTACCCTGAACAGGATAGCACCCCCAAGCACTGCTCCCCCGGGTGCTGAATTAGCTACCCGCTGCTATGTCACAGTGTCACACGGGTTAAATGCAGACGACACGTTTTTCGTTGTTGTGTGCTGTGGTGTGTCAACAATGACAATTAACTTCGACTTAAAATATTTAACACCCATATCAATCCAGTCCAGTTCATGCCTTCATGTATATGTGACATTACTTTTACATTGTTAAATGTTGAAGCATTTGACTTCAAATTAGACATTATTTAGTTTAACATCAAAATTAGTAAGATGATCTCACCCCCCCCCCCCCCCCCCCCCCCC
>JAODKL010000009.1:2188042-2221345 GCA_026780765.1 Petrocephalus schoutedeni | reverse complement strand
TCCCCCCCCCCCCCCCCCCACACCCTCCTCCATGCAGACAATGTGCCAGTGAAGCGGAAGAAAGGCCCGGCCCCCAAGATGCTGGGCAACGAGGTGTGCAGTGTGTGCGGGGACAAGGCCTCGGGCTTCCACTACAACGTGCTGAGCTGCGAGGGCTGCAAGGGCTTCTTCCGGCGCAGCGTCATCAAGGGCGCCCAGTACGCCTGCAAGAACAGCGGCAAGTGCGAGATGGACATGTACATGCGACGCAAGTGCCAGCAGTGCCGGCTGCGCAAGTGCCGGGAGGCGGGCATGCTCGAGCAGTGTGAGTCGTGATTGGCTGGGGGTGGGGTGGCGTAGGTCGTGATTGGTGGTGACGGAATAATTAATCCCGGTAACTGTCATGTTAGCAGCCATTTTGGTTTCATTTAGACTGATGGTGAGTGCAATTCATGAGCAGTTTACAAGGTTTAACATTGAAATAAACTGATGCCTATTGCCTATAACATTGCTGCTAGTGAGTCAGAAATGCACTGCCACCTGTGGCAAGATCCCGCGTGTCAGATGCTTCTTGGATAAGGCATGAAAGGTCTTTGAAAATATGACCACTTAACGCTATGGTCCAAGCTAGTGTCCAAAACTGTTAGAAACCAGGAGGTGCTGTGCGTATTTAACATGAATCTATGCTGTATTGATAATGGGCATAACTAGTAACTGGCACCCATGTGTAAAACATGGAATCGTTATCTCGATCCATTGAGACATCAGCGTTATAAATGATACTTCACCAGTCGTGACATGAGGGCCCGGTCGCCGCGGGCTTACTGAACAACACCTCCACCATCCCAGGTGTCCTCTCTGAAGAGCAGATCCGGCTGAAGAAGCTGAAGAAGCAGCAGGAAGAGGAGACTGCGCACACGTCCGCCGTGCCGCCTGACCCGGCGCCGAGGCCCGAGGCCCTGCAGCTGGCTCCAGAGCAGCTGGAGATGATCGAGAAGCTGGTGGCCATGCAAAAACAGTGCAACAAGAGATCCTTTCTCGACCGGCCCAAAGTCACGGTGAGTGTACTGTAAGTCCCCATATTAGGGTTAGCTACGGTTAGGGTTAGAAAAAAAAATGACTTCCTCAGGCATCAAAAGTAATTTCTCTGACAGTTCTGGCCTGCCAGTGGAGGGGAAAACACAGTTTAGGTCAATTAAGTTGCAAATTTCATACTTTCCAACTGCCCCTAGTGTCATCTTAAATTCCTGAATTAGGGTTAGGATTAGGGTCAGGGTTAGAAAAACTACAGCTTTCTGAGGTATAAAAAGTAATTTTTCTGACACTTCTGGCTCCCCAGCGGAGAGGAGACCAAAGATTAGCATCATTAAGTTGCATACTTCAAAATTTCCTACAGCCTATAGTGTCAGCCTAAATCCCCATATTAGGGTTAGCTAGGGTTAGTGTTAGAAAAAAATGACTTACTCAAGCATCAGCAGTAATTTTTCTGACAATTCTGGTCCACCAGTGGAGAGGAAAGCACAGTTTAGGTCAATTAAGTTGCAAATTTCATACTTTCCAACTGCCCCTAGTATCAGCTTAAGTAGGGTTAGGGTTAGGGCTAAGGTTAGGGTTAGAAAAACTATGGCTTTCTGATGCATCAAAAGTAATTTTTCTGACAGTTCTGGCCCCTCACTGGAGAGGAGACCAAAGATTAGCATCATTAAGATGCATATTTCAAAATGTCCTACAGCCCATAGTGTCAGCCTACTGTAGCCCTGCTAAAGACAGTCTACCAGCAGTATTTCCTACCCTTATTTTTTTTTTAAGCGCCATCTACTTTAATTGTATTTGGTAGGTTTGTTGTTATGGAAACACCCATACAATGTCATTGTCATGTATATATCATGAATGCTTACATAACCCATGGGTTATTAGTCTCTCCAGAAGAGCTGCAGTGCTGTTACAAAAAAAGAAAGTTGTCATTGTTTTATGGACATTAATAAAATGAAACCCATTACCATGGATTAGGACACTTGTCCACATCTCTATTAGCATACCTTATACATGACCGCACATTTGGGGCAGGGTCCTTAAAGTTATTTGTGTTGGGTTGCTCTGATGTAATGGGCACCAGGCTTACCTCTGTCTCCTAAAGGCAGACAGTCAGAGCCCTTTTTAAAAGCAGCATGCTGTGTGTACGAGCTTCGTCAAACCTTAAGGCGGTGTTCTAATAAGCCTCACTTCAGGCATTGGCTGGTGTTTGGCTCTGACAGGCAGGTGGCATGGTCCAGCTTCAGCCAGATTTCCTGCTTTCTGATGAGTTGTTCTAGAGGTGAAAGTCCTCCTGTAGGTGGGAGACTCATAATGGTCGGTAAGAGGCTGGATGGTTATTTCTTAATTGGGAGAGACAAGGCAGATTTGATCACATGCCAGTCGGTTCCTACTTGACTGGATGCACATTTTTGCGGGTTTGTATAACAAATATGGCTATGTGTAAAGTACATTTTAAAGCATACTCTTTCAGCCACACTCAGTACAAAGCACAACAGTATACAAATGAAGAATAAACAGGTAACAGAGAACTAGCACAGTGAAGACAAGTATAACATTTGTCATGTCGCTGTTCTCATAAAGTGCAGGAGGCTGCAATACTGCAGTAGTAGAAGAACCTGTTCTTGAATCTGCTAGTCACTGTTCCTCCTGCCACGCTCCAGGGGTGAGAACTGCACTCCAGGAGTGAGAACAGCATTTTGTATGAATGCAGTGTGCGGTACGGCCGTGCTGTGATGTTTGGCTGGTTTTCCTGAGCAGGTTTTCCTTGTCCTCGTTTGACCCTGTTTAACAACCCACTGCATAGAGCAGTTTGGAGATCACTCATATGCAGCCTACAGACTGAAATAGGCAGCTTTTAATTAAATGAGGGCACTAGCAAAGTCATTTTCTTCCCCTTTAATTGACAGTGCTAGTTGATGAACATGTTTTCTGAGCTCACTGCGGGTGGATGTGTTATGATGACTTGTTTCATGACAGTCGGGTCACTGACCCTCAGCATCCCTCTAATCACTGCATCGGTCCTCGGGGACCTTCCAGACGGGAGCAAAAATGTGGACTGTGTGGCTGGGAGCTGAGATGGATCAAAAAAGTGGGCTGTCTGGGGGTCCCCAAGGACCAGGTTGGGAAACACTGTTATAGATCACAGGTGACCTTTTCAAGATGGTCATGCAGTGCTCCAGGCTTCATGATCTCCTGTAGCAGATTTTCAGCTCTTGACGCCTCTTCTGTGCCCTCTGCTTGTCCCCGTCAGCCGTGGCCCCAGAGCCAGGACCTGCAGAACCGTGAGGTGAGGCAGCAGCGATTTGCCCACTTCACCGAGCTGGCCATCATGTCAGTGCAGGAGATCGTGGACTTCGCCAAGCAGCTGCCAGGTTTCCTGGAGCTCACCAGGGAGGACCAGATTGCCCTCCTGAAGACATCCACCATTGAGGTCAGTGAGCCTTGTGCCTCGCTTCCCTGGGAAAAAATACCCTCCATCTCACACAAATTTAGCACAAACTGAATTTCAGAATATCATCACACCCTGGTGTGATGTAGTGGAAATGCATCTAAATAAAAAGACTCACCCATAAGCACTGGGGTTGCTTAATTCTTCAGGAGTCCCCACTGCTCTGCAGACAGGCTCATAAATGGCTGTTCCGGCTCCACCTTGTGGCCCAGTTTACATGAAGAACACTCATTCAGATCAATAGGTCTGCTATGCAAATTCATTTGTTAAAAATGGGTGTTATAATTACTACTCCCACTCTCACTTAAAGGAAAATCAATTCAAGGGCTGTTAATTACTAGCATTATTGAGCGTCAGCAATATACATTGGGTGGGACAATATCCTTTACTTGTTGGCATCTTGGATATAAAGTAGTGAATGACATTTGTTTTTTAAAATGCAGTGGCACTTTCCTCAAAGGTAAGAATAAAAATTTGACTCTGCATTCATGTCAAGTCAGGTTTATTTCTATAGCACATTAACAGCAGTTCCACTGCACCAAAGTGCTGTAAAAAAAAAGATCATAAAACAAATACAATATAAAACAAACATGAAAAATAAAAATAACATGGTTCAAACCAACTCTGAAACAACTTTAGAAATCAGGGAAGGCTACTGAGAACAAGTGAGTTTTAAGCCTAGATTTAAAAACGGAGGTAGTGGGGGCAAATTTGATGTCAGGTGGTAACCAATTCCATAGGCGGGGCGCAGCAATTGCAAAAGTTCTGTTACCCTTCTGCTTAAGATGAGATTGGGGGGTGTGCAGGAGGGTGTTGGCATTAGATCTCAAAGATCTAGAAGCTGGCTGAAGATAGACAGGATCAGCAATGTATGGTGGGGCCTGTCCCTGAAGAGCCTTAAAAACCAACAATAACATCATAAACTGTATTCTAAAATAAACCGGCATGTTAAATAACCCACTTCTAGCTGTTTTTCATCAAGGTCTGGAGAACTTTAAATCAATATTTGGGACCCATACTGCCCACTGTGCTAAAGCTGGTTGCTAGGATACAAGCCCCAGGCCTAGGCTTATGGGAATTTTACTTACACAAAAATGTTTTGAAAGCAGGATAACAAATGATTGGTTCAGAGAGATTACCAATAAGAATGTAGAGAGGGTGGGTTCACACAACTAGAGGAGGTGGGGCCAACCAGTCAGATGTCCAAGTCCCACCTCCTTTAGTTGCTTGGACCCACCTCTTCAACAATTTGATTGGTTACATCTCTGAACCAATAATTTTTTTTTGTTCAGTCCTCAGAAATTTTTTGCATAAATAAAACTCCCTCAAGGGTTTACTAGACAATGCAGCTAATAGGGTCGCATATTTCATTACAAAGAGCTACACATTAAATCGGCTGGTATTGTCAAGTTTGCTATCATATCACAAGCCGTGGCCTTAATAAATATGCAATGTAGGCCTGTTATCAATCAGTAGTGATTATAAGGTCCCAAATAACTTGCTCTTTTTTTGTAGATCATGCTGCTGGAGTCATCACGGCGATACGACCCTGCCATAGAGAGCATCACTTTTTTGAAGGACTTTAGCTATAATAAGGAGGATTTTGCAAAAGCAGGTAATGCAGAATTTTTATCCACCTGCCATCAGGTTGACGTTGACTACTGGCTTATATAGCATCCTCCCCCTTTTTGTCGGGGTCTTCTGTTCTGGCTTCAGGTTTGCCAATGGCACTTTGGAAGGTCATGACACTTGATCAAGATGCTATTCTTTTGTTTTCCTTGCAGTCCTCAGCAGTCCAGTTTTCACATCTATAAAGAATCACAGGAAATGTCACTTTCTTAACAATTCTTATCCTCGTTCTTACTCTTTCCAGCTCCTTCATTTCCGCTCTGCCAATTGTCAAGTTATGACATATTTCTTGACTGCTGCGTCCTGTTTTATTTGATCCAAGGAAGCAGAAGCTGTCTGTAGCCTTTGTCTTCCTCATTCACACATTTAGATGTAGTCCTGTCTTATTCATTTTTCTTTCTTTCCTGTCCACTGTAATAATTCTTCTTTTCTTTTCTACATCAATCCAATAGCAGAGCTTCTTCCCAGAATCTTTTGTTAAATATTTTGTCTGTTGTCTTTACTGTATAGGCTCTCTGCATATTCCTCCCATCTCAGCTTGATCTTTGTTCCTTTGTTAATTATTAGCAATGTCCTGATTCACCTATTTGGTACCCTGATCTGAGTCATTCAGAATTTATCTATAATCCAATTATTATCCCAATCCAATGTATGTATATCCCAATCCAATATTCTAAAAAATATTTAAGTACACATACAGTAGGCATTGTAGTTTGAGGCCATGTGCCTTAGGCTTACTGTAGTATATGACAGAACCTTACAATCTGCGCAACTGATGTAAATTGGATGGTTGCAGGAAATTAAATAAGTGGGGCTTTGGGTCGGGCTGTGGTAGCTGATACCGATCAATTAAATGCCTGGATCTGCCTTGATGTGGATCTTTGATATCGCCTTGGAACATTACTGCTTATGTTCGTTGACATCCTTTAAGATACCCACTTGATATTTTTTTTTAACTCTTGGATTATCTGACAGCACCAAATCTAGTTCAAACTGTGTAACCTGGGTGACCAGGCAGGTATGTTAGGACCATCCATCCATGTATCTTCCAGCCATTGGTCAGGGTTGCAGAGATTCCTGGAGCCTATCCCAGCTAGGACATATAAAATAGAGTATTCCAATGTCAATCCCGGGACCACTGTGCTGCCCATGTTAGGACCTCGGTTTTCTTAAGTGTTTGAGTGTGCTAGAACTTATAGCTAGAACAATTTTTTTGTTGATTCTTGCTGTTTTTTAGGGCTTCAGTTTGAATTCATTAACCCCATCTTCGAGTTCTCCAAGGGTATGAATGACCTGCACCTGGATGAAGCGGAATATGCTTTGCTCATCGCCATCAACATCTTCTCAGCAGGTTAGACACGCTCTCCTTTGTTCTTCAGCTTCTCCCAGTGCAGGGGTGGCCAGTCTTATCTAGAAAGGGCCCGTGTGTAGATTACTAATTAGAGAACTGATTCGCTAAAGAGTCGTCACACCTGGGTTTGAGCAGCTGATCTAAAGGTTACCCAAAAAACCTGCATACATACTGACCCATTGTGGATAAGATTGGCTGCCTTTGTTCTAGTGGGTAGTGTGGCAAGAACCCCTACTTTTTTGTAGGGTTTATTTGTGGTTAAGTGTTTTTGATGCTTTTCGAGGGTTACATGTTAGTAGTTTGTATGATTTGCCTTTTGCAATTGCCCAACACTGTAAATATCATTAGAAATGCAAGAACAGTAAATCCATTTTAACAATCATAAATGTCACCAACTCCATGGGCTTATTCGTCTGTTACAATTATATTGTTTTGCAGATCGACCTAATGTACAAGACCACGATTTAGTGGAAAGACTGCAGCAACCATATGTAGATGCACTTCACTCTTATATCAGAATAAAGAGACCAAATGTGAGTAAGAGTGATTAAGTTTGAACAGGCTATGACTCCTGTGTTGTACATTCCCAAGAAGTAATAATTTGAGTGAATAATTTGAGATGCAGTTGTTCATCGCCGTCAATGATGTGTAGGTATTCATTGATGATGTGGGTCTTCTGCAGGACCAGCTGATGTTTCCTCGCATGCTGATGAAGCTGGTGAGCCTCCGTACCCTCAGCAGCGTCCACTCTGAGCAGGTTTTTGCACTGCGCCTGCAGGACAAGAAGCTCCCGCCGTTGCTGTCTGAGATCTGGGACGTCCACGAGTGACCTGATGGCCTTTGGCCATCTCAGTCCTTAATTCCCTTCCCCGTTACCCCATCAGCAGTTACCCTTTCGTGACTGCACACGGGGCATTGATGCAGAAACTCTGGGGGTTTACCTGCTGCTGGGCTATCTGCTTAGAAGTAACACACACACAAATAACTCACAGCATGTTGTCTACCTGATTGTAATAGGCAGGGGTGGTTTGGTACCTCCCTGGCTATCTGACATTGCGTATCCTGCACATGTTTTCACATGCTTCCTTTTACCAGAGGCCTATTTTTCTTTCTGCAGGCTCGGAGAGGTTATTTTACTTTTTGATCTCCTTTTAAATATGTCTATGGTCAAATCCTATGCCAGGACTGAGCTCTGAGCAGAGTGAAGACAGTTGTCCCTGGTTTTTTTTAGTAATTTCATGTCTAAAATTTCATTATGGTGAAACTCAATTTTCAGTCTCAAATTTGAAGATGTCAAGAAAGCTCACAATTTGTGGTAGTAATCCAGTTTAGATCCATATTTCATTTGTTGATGCCTGGGACTTTTTAACCAGCTTTACCACTTTTTATGATTACCCCAAATGTGAAACTAAACCATGCAATTTACATTTTACTGATCCCTACACAGGAAAATAATTGAAGGGGTTTAAGTCACCATCTAACACACACCAACATTCACTGCAAAAACACTAAAACTGACATGTCTGAGTCTTTTTGCTGTTTTTATTCATGCTGATATTTAATTTACAGATTTATACATTTGGCAAAAACATGGAGATTAACAGAAATGTAATATAAGTGATCTGATTAACTAATACAATGAGATGGAGCATTATTATTATATATTTGTTTAGCGTCCCTCCTCAGCATACCTATTGTGTGCCCTGTTGTCAAGTGCTCCTGTGACCATAATTTTAACACCCCCACCCCTCCGCCCTCAAAAAAACAGTTCGTTTTAGAATTGGTGGGTTTTTGTCTGTTGACCTGGCTTGTCCTGTAGTCCAGTAAGTTATTTGTAAAGCTCCCTTAGCCAGTGTGAATTACTTCTAAAAGAAAAATGCACACTGGACATTTTGACCCTCCTGATTGCTTCCCTGAGGTTAATCTGAACAAACAGTCACAACAAGGAAATGGACTCGTCAAAGAAGGAAAATTTATAATAACTATTATAGAAGTAACAGTTACATAACATTAAAGGATTTACAGTGAATTAGAAGCAAGTAAAAGTGAATATAAATGGATGTTATCTTAATTATATTTGATTAAGTGTACTACTTTGGTTCATTTCGAAGTTATGGAAAGCTAACAAGGATAACCACATCAAACACTTATCAAAGGCATACCCACATCTGTATCCACTGTGATGACCAGTCTCGCCAGCTATTACCGTTCAGTTACATAGCTGTTCAGGACACATCTGGGATGGATTCTTACATTGCTTAGTCACTAAAATCAAAATTTGTGTTTTTGTTTCATAATATATTTATATGCCATATATGGTATGTGTTAGCTATTTGGTCAATAAGTCTTCATTCAAAACTTAACACTTCATATGCCGGTTGTATCATGATTCTATGAAAGTAGACCAAACATTGCAATGTTGAATATGCCCAGTTTACCCATTTTATTAACTCTTATTATTGCTTTTCATGGTTAAGGAAAAAAAGTAATTCTTTGTAGCCTTTATGTACTTTTATACACATTTCTGTTTACCAGCCCTAGAAAAATTATATTAGAATCTGTATAATGCAAGTGAAATATTTATGTATTCATCCCATCGGATTGTGTAAATGATCTAGAAGTAACAGTTGTAATTCTTTTAGAAATCCTCTAATTTACCAAAGCCCTGCGTTTTGCATTTACCAAATTACGTTAATACCTGTAAATGAAAGATATTTCACCTTTTTGTATGGGGTGTTGTAATGGAAAACTAAAACTTTTAATATCTCAGCGCCTTAAATAATTTTGTTCTGCTCTATGTACAAAATAAATTTTGGGGGAAAATGGTAAAATATAGCTTATCAAATATACGTACTTTTACTTAAGGTTTCGGCAGTCTTGTCAGACTAAGATATTAAGCCATTTACAAGTGTTTTTCATTCCAATGTGATTTTGAGGAAGTAAATAATTATTAGATTCATAAATAAAATGTTGAATTTTATGTGCTGTTTTGTGCCTTTGCAGACCATGCTGTTCCGTGGATTTTTCGAAGGTCTCTCTAATGTTCTAGTTTGTTCCAGTAACCTACTTCGAGTGAAGCTATAAATTGCAGGATTGTGTTTTGTTTGATGGTGGGGGAAAGGTGCAACTAAAATGGTACTTGGAAAAAGGTGCAATATCTTTCTGCATGCTGACGAAACGGGCGCACCAAACACACCACAGAAGCCCAAAAGTTTAGTTGGAAAGATCCATGTTCAAAGTCTATTTTCGAATATTGTGACATTTAGAAACTGTTCCCCTAGAGGGCGCAAAAGGCTTGTGATTACCCTTTGCGCTTTATAATTTAACTTGCATAATAATTATTAATAAATATAATATACAGGGGACGTATCATGTCCTCTATCCTTATTAAAAGCAATTTAAATTTCAAATACGGTGAGGGAGAGTAATTTTCAGGTTACCACGCAATCGAGGATAACCGTGAATCTAAGTGGAACAAGGAAAGGGGGACGCATCGACAAAATGAATATTTACGTAATTGACTCCCGTGCCAACAACAACGACGCGCAGAAACCAGCGCTGCCCGACGTCCAGGCCTGTTCAGGTCGAAGCCCTTTATAAAGCCTCAGAGCCACTGGGATGTACTACTGCGCCAAAAGATACAGGGGGAGACGAGTAATGTCTAGTGGCAAAGAACGGCATCACGGTTATAGTCAGACAGCAATGGCATGAATTCACAAAAGAAAATTAACATTCCCATATTTTAAAATCAATATTACCTAAACAATTATCACTACTATTAGACGTACTAGGCACCTGTTTTGATGTGCAGGGGAAATAACTGATATATTTTCGCGTGCTATTGTAATATGCAATTTAACTAGAGACGGAAAAGGGACGTGTAATGAAAGCGGTCGCCCGACATATTGGGGCGCCCTTGGGCTCTAGTGAGACGCGACACCCCCGCCGCTTGGAATGGTACGTGCCGGCGGGCCCCGCCCTGCAGTTATGCGGAACTGCGTGTGGTCGCTGCTCGGCTGCCGAAGCGGGTCCCAGCGCTGCGCACCGCCCGAGCGGCGCTGAGAGCTGCCACACACACACGCACCATGTCTCGCCAGATCGGGGCGGCATTTCGGTAATTCCCGTAGGAAGAGGCTTGGGACAGGTAAGGGACGCAGCCGCGTCGCCCTGCGCGGCTGGCGCGTCAATGCATCCAGACGCTAACATGGAGATCAGATGCACGGTGGTTTATCCGGGCATACAGATGGATGTGGATCTCGGTGCATCCGGAAGCGACCGCCCGCGCTGCCTGTAGTGTAACTTGCACGGTGATTTGGGCTGTTCGGGGTTTATTATTCAGCAGGTGGGCACAAGCCCCAGGGTGACTCTGAAAGCAAAGGGGGACTGCCCCGCTCTGGTACGGACACGGGGTTTAGGGAGGTCAATACCGCAGGTCATCGGGGGCTTCGGGGCGGACAGTGCACGGCTATAGTGAGACTGCGATCCTGCTGGTGTGCTGCCCTCCATGTGTCCGGCGATGCCCGGGCATCAGGCGGATTTGGGCACATGAAGAAGCCCCCGGTGTCGCCGTAGTGCCCTGCGTTATGAAAGAGTCTGGCGCGCCGTCCTGTCATGCCGCCGCTGCTCTGCCACATTATTGCAATGCCCGTCATTGGTATTCAGAGCGAGCAGACGCGGCCAGATGTCGGTGCCGCTGCAAAGTGTTGGCTGGAGTGAAGTTGCGAAGGCTGAAGCGAGCCCCGGGGGCGTCAATCGCGCTGCTGCTATGGAGTTATCGCTCTTTTGTCGGCCGCTCGAAGCCGCACGTCCAAGGGCAGAGTTGCCTGTTAGCAGCCTCGGCGCATCCCTGGCCTTGGATGTATTACAGTGATTTGATGGTTGGTTGTCTAACTGTTAATTCCCTGAAACCCGGGGGGGCGGCGGGTAAGATTTTGGGTAGCCGGTCACGGGCGTCGCCCTGCACCCCCGAGGCTGTTATAAGGGGGTTGAAACGTGCGGTTCCAGAATGTGACCAGCCAAGGTCACATATAACGCCTGGCCACGGTCTTAAGGCAAAGAGAAGGCAAGGAATGAAGTGCTTCTATAGCAGGTACTGTTTGATTATGAGATGATTAACTCAATTCCTTGGGAAGTTTATACATACACACACACACTCATATATATGCATATATATGTATGAATGTGTGTGTGTGTGTGTGTGGTGGGTGTATATATATAACATACATACATGCACAAATTTTCGTTCAGGATTTTTTCAGGACACAGAAACATGCACAGATTGTGTTCCTGGGCATTCCTGGTAAAATCCACATTATGTTTATTTATTTACCAATAGCTTTTATATAAAGTCAAGCATAACAGAGAGAGCAGGGATAGCCAGTCTCTGCCGCAATTGAGGTTAAGTGCCTTGCTCACAGGCCTGACAGTGAAATCACCCTTCTGGCAGTGGGATTTGATCCGGTGACCTTACGATCACAGGTGCAGAGTCCTGTCCGACAGAGGCGCACATCACGGTCACACGCGCACCCAAGCTTTTCCCAGATCACGGGAATTAAAGTTGCGCACCGTTTGCATAATGTTTACTTTCTAGGTTGGGTCTCTGGCTCCCTCTCTGTAGGCTTGCTTATTGGCGTGAGGTACTGGGTGAGGAAGGAGCCCAAAGGCTCGCCAAGCTCGACTGGGGAGCTCAGGCGTCACTCTGCCACCGATTGCTGACGGCGTTCCAGCAAGCGCCGCGAGGGGTCCTGCGGATAGTTTGTCGCTGTCGGAGCTGGAGGAGCTGACGCACGGTTGGTGTCTGCAGGAGCCACTTTGTTTACTAGGTGTGTCGGTGAGCCCTTGTAGAAAGGAGCTGTCACTGCGATTCAGACGTGTGACACTTCATCAGATTCACTGCTGGGGAAGCTAAATACGATGTGGCCACGGAGAAATCGTTAACGATTTCCGTTTTAAAGTGCCCTTTTATTGATTTATTGTGTCTCCTTTGGTAAATGAGACTAACAAGAAAATAATAATAATAATAATAATAATAATAAAACAAGCCTATAAATCAGCCTGAGAATCTAAATGCTGGCCTACTCTTTGTTGGTAAGAAAATTTAAAGGCCAATTAGTAGGTCCTTGGTTATTGCAGGGCTATTGTTTTTGCATTGTTTACATGTCTTTTCTAAAGAGAATGTAGAAGCAGTGTATGTATTGATGCCTTTTCATAAGTTTAGTTGTGCTTAATGTCATGTTGTGTTTTTGTATATATCGGAATACTGTGGTACCCACAATTCTAGTTAGGAAAAAGGTACTTTCCGTCTGTATATGCTAGATATGCTATCATACTTAAGAGAAACGTTTGTGTTTACAGTTATGGAAAGTCCACAGAATAATTTAAAAGTGTACATGAAAGGTGACATATATACACTCTGCTTATATTTAGGAGTCAAGGACATAAGAAATATACAAATGAGAGGAGGCCATTCAGCCCATCGAGCTCGTTTGGGGAGAACTTACCTAATAGCTCAGAGTTGTTAAAATATTATCTAGCTCTGATTTAAAGGAACCCAAGGTTTTAGCTTGCACTACACTAACAGGTAGACTGTTCCATACTCTAACAACTCGCTGCGTAAAGAAGTGCTTCCTCAAATCCAGCTCAAAATGTTCTCCCGCTAATTTCCACCTATGGCCACAAGTTCTTGTATTTGAACTAATGCCGAAGTAACTATTTAATTGGACAGCATCCAGTCCAGTTAGAATCTTATAGACCTGGATCATGTCCCCCCTCAGCCTCCCTTGCTCGAGGCTGAACAGATTTAGCTCCGCTAACCTTTCCTCATATGACATTCCTCTAAGACCAGGAATCATTCTTGTTCCCAGCCCCCAGCTCATGGCCAGTATCCCACCAGACTGCTGGGGGACAGCTTGCTTAATGTCTGAAAATAAACTATGTTTTCAGTTTTTTTTGCGATCGTTTGTCACCCTGTCCTGGCTTATTTCCTGCCTCGTGTCTGTGGCTTCTGGGTTCGACTTAGAACCCCCACAAACCTGCATAAGACAGGTGGGAATAGAAGACAGGTGGGTGGATGGATGGATGGATGGATTGATTTTATAATTTTTGCAACCCCTTAAATTTACATGTTATGGAAAAAAGATGGAGTTCATCAAACTTATGAAATTGCCAGTGGATCTGCCTGCAAACCCTCCCCTCGTTCCATAAAATTTTTGTACACTACAGACTGGTCCACAAGTATTGAAAGATTGGTAATTCCTATTCTCCGTAAATCTGATTTCTCACTGCCAAGAATCAACAGCATGTTTGATCATTCAAAATTGTTCTCCTCACATTGTAAGTGGTCTGCAGTTTGTTTTCTCCTTTGATGGCAGAGATAGGGAGTGAGTTTCATTTAAATTGCAGTGAAAACATAATACAAAGTGTTAAATAGTTCTGATTTCCACTATGGTTTGTGTGGTTTTACCATTAAAGCCTTTTATTTTACTTTGTCAGTAAAGTGCATGGAAACCCTGGTGGTACTGAGACATTAGAGAATTCTATAAATGACTGTTGTCCTCAGTGCTGAAACAGGCTACTATTTTATCTCCTGTTTGCCACTATAAAACAAGCCGAAATCAGTTAAGAATCCTGCAACCTTCTGATACGCAAAGCCCTGCCTTGTACTGAAGCATTTATAGGGTTGTTCATAATTCAGACTGCAGTGTAGGGTTCTGAACATAAGTCAAAACCAAAGGATGTGAAGCAACATCAGACGTTGCATTAGTGACTGATATGAGCCCCTGTATAATGTGGAAAGTACTGATGTATTGCAGTTGTTTCTCTTAATTTCCAATCACAATAAGGTTAAAAACAATCAAGTGTTAGGAATTGAAATACCAGGATTGTAACCAAACTTACATAAAATGGTAATGGAGGATAAAAAAATTCCAATGCATAAAATAAACCTCAGTGGATGAAGGTAAGACCTTCCACTAGGTGCAATTTAGGAAGCCTTTTGAGAAGATAAGTCATGTGGGCCTGCACTGAATTCTGTCATGGATTATTATTATTATTATTAATAATATTATTATTATTATTAATCTAGTTAAATTCATGGAAACGTGAACTAGAATCACATACTGTAGTTAGCACACTTATTGCCATTCAGCTCTTGAGTGCAATATTTACCCCTTTATATTAATTTAGCGTTTGGAATTTTTAGTCTTCTGCCGTGTGCTTCGAGAATTTGATAAAGGGTACAGCACTTTGTCCATGGCCTTAAGCTGACAGCCTTCAAGCTATGAGCCCAAACTCCAAACCATGTCACCATTTCAAAATGGACAAAATTTGCTATCATGACTAAAAGCAAAAATCATTTTCAAAATCTGGCGAGATGTCCTTAATTTTTTTGGTTAATTGAAAGCTTAAGAGCATACTGTATGACTGCGTGGGAGGGTAGCTAAAATGAAGACCTCACTCGGAAGAGCTATGTGAAAGCAGGACTGTAGGGCTGCATGATATCGCATCGAGGTATTATGGATGTGATATCGTGCAGACCCAGCTAATATATCAGTTAAGGTTGTGCAGGCTGATAACAACCAAGATAGAGATTTTTGGCCAAAACTGAAAGCATTATGTGCGGCTCAAACATAATCCGGTCCATACCTCAATTAACACCATCCGAACAGCAAAGTATGGTGGTGGCAGCATCATGCTATGGGGATGCTTTTCATCTGGAGGAACTGGGCATTTTGTCAGGATCAAAAGGAAAAGGAAACCTGCTTCAATCTGCAAGAGAACTGAAGCTTGGGGAAAAAGTTAATCTTTCAGCAGGACAATTATCCTAAGCACAAGGCCAAAGCAATACATGAGTGATTAGACAACAAAATGGCAAATTTTCTGAAGAGGCCAAGTGCATGACTAAATCCCATTGAGAATCTGTGGCCTTCTTTTGAAAACTGCAGACAACAATTGACATCCAGACTACTTGAGGGACCTTGAGCAAGTCTGCCATGAAGATTCGGCAAAATCACCTCAGAACAGTATAAAAAGCTGGTAGCTACTTACCCCAAAATACTTAATGCTGTTATTGCAGGAAAAGGTGGCTATCAAATACTTGTGCTGGGGTTCAATACTTATGCAAGCAGTATTTTTCAGATTTTGATTTTCTTTAAGGAAGTTGCTTTCAGTTAATTGAGTTTGACTTTGAATTTTGTCTTTGAAAGACTTTGTGCTGGTATCATTTGTAATTCAGGCAGATCTGATCAAGGTATTGTATTTGTTATTTCAACATGAGCTGCTTACTGAAGAATGTATGAGGGCCTATTCCATTGTCATTTTACATTGTTTTGCCAAGTTTATATAGTCATTTACAGTAAATAACAGTATTGAAATTGAATATTTGAATTGATGAAGGTTGTGGAAAAAATCTTTAAACTAATGTTTGCAATACTTCTGTATAAAGTCACTGCTGTTATGTTTTGCAGTTGATATTACTGGATGAACAACCTTTTTATAAGGTTACCCAGATTCAGTTTTAACAAATGAATCTCAATAATTTGCCATTTTATATAAATTTAGATGTAAAGAGCTAAAACGTTTGCAAACTAGCTAAATATGTGCAAATTTTGAATACTAACCCCATACATCACAGTTTTTGCTTTATATGAGTGTTAAATTCTTGGCTTTGTGATCTAACCTGCTGGATTCATCAGATTATTCTTATGTTTTGAGTGCAGAATAATCATCTAAAATATTGTAACACCGATGACAGATAACATGGAACAACCATAATATTAAACTCAAATAATAAAGTTAAGGTTTATGATTCTTAATAAAGCAATGATATTGAACTTTTTTGCCATCAACTTTTGAAGAAGTAAAAAAATAATAATAACAATAATAATAATAAAATTCTGAACAATTTTCAAATCAGAAAATCATCATATTTTGAAAATGACTTATCTACAATCCTACCGCACGGCTGTTCTAAACTGAATACATTTGTTTCCAACTAATGTAGCAAGATAGAATGGATCATGGCTTTTCACACCAGCCTGGCCCAGCTGCTGAACAAGCGATGTTCTAGCCTGTACACACTCACCTTACGGCAGTGATTCCCAGCCCGCTCCGTGGGGACGCTCCATGGGGACGCTCCATGGGTTGAGAAACACTGTGTTACCAGGCCCAACGTGCGGCAAGTTCTCTGCTTGCTTTGGGTGTTCTCACTGTTCGATGTGATCTTTCATCAGACTGTGAGCTTTTCCCCAGTTGCTGGTCAGTTATGGCGTGTTTCTCTGTGAAGTGTGTACAGTATTCATGCTCTTTTGTTGCCTCGGATGTCTGAAGTAGTGGCCCTCAGCTGTAAACCGCATAATGATTTTTCTCCCTTTTTGGGGAGGGCAACTTTGATGTTGCAGTACCCTGTACTGTGATCCTCTTCAGCCATTTTGACTCAGTGTTTGGTTTCCATGTTATAGGGGTGGGGATGCATTCATTTAATAGTGCTTTTATTTTTGAAGAAGGTTAGATGTCAAGCTGTTTACCCAGGTCAGCTGCCTTTTTGTCCAGGCAATTTGATTGGATCAGCTATTTTGTTTTATTGTCTTGTTTGCCATATCACACGTCATGATAATACAGGGACTGGCAGATGTTTTTTTTTTTTTTTTTTACTACTATCGTCAAAGGCATAGGGTGTGAGGCGGGATACAAGGCAAAGATGCATATACTAAAGCTGAATGTTACTGGAGATTTTTCAAATAGGACAATGTGAATTTTTTCTGTGAATGTTTTTGTGTAAATATTGCAATATTTATTGCGCAAGAAAACAATTGAAAATTTACCCAAAATGAGCTACGGCCAAGTAGAACGTGATATTATGTACCGATAGAGCTTGTCAGATAAGTTGTTGGTGCCACGAGCCGTGCTGACATAAAGCCGTGCTGACGAATCACTTTCCTTTGCTCAATGCGGTCTCTGGTGAATCCAAAATATTTCCATGCAGTGGAAGGTGAATGTCTTTTGGTGACCACATCTTGTGCGCTTTCCTCCTCCTCAATCGTTTTGTTAAATTTCTCACAAACACGAGACAATACCAATGTCCAAATGGTATGGCGGTATGGAAAATTAGATGGCACCCAGGTCTAATTGCAACCCAGCTGATTATTGTGGTCCTTGTGATGTCAGTGCCAATGTTAACCATCCAGACAGCAAAGTAAGGTGGTGGTAGCACCAAAATGCCCAGTTCCTTCAAGTTAAAAGCATCCCCATAGCGTATTGCTGCCACCACCATACTTTGCTGTTCGGATGGTGTTAATTGAGGCATGTGCCATGCATAATATTAACGTTGCACATTGGGCAGACCTAGCGCATACTCATTCTCACACAAACATACAATTACTCAACCATGCACAGGCATTTCGTCAGATTGTGGGAGGAAACAGAAGTGCCTGTATGGACATCACTAGACCGTGAAAATGCCACACACAGGCACAGAGCTGCATTCCCATAAGGAAGCAACTGGATATTCACCTGTACATTTGCACAGGAGAAAAAAAAATGCAAATCCATCACGTGAGTAAAACATCTACTAGCCTGTCTTTAAAAATTCATGCCCAGAAATGTGATTTAACTTCAGTTGCAGCACATGGCAAAGGCCTTCCATTAGCACCAGGAACATGCTTTTGCTATGCCAGTGTTTCCCAATACGGTCCTCGGGGACCCACAGACAGTCCACGTTTTTGCAGGAGCTGGGAGAGAGCAAACACATGGACCAGCTGTGGGTCCCCATGGACCGGATTGGGAAGCACTGTCCTATGTTAATATCTCATCTAATCATGGCAACAGTGAGAAGTTGCTTGCTTGCTGGTAAACCAGCATTGTGGTGGGTTAAAGGGATTTTGTGGTTCAAGTAGTTAATTAAAAAAAATCAAGTTCTCAGTTGTTTTACCGCTTTGCACAGTCTGGGGTGTTGAATTGAGCGAGTGTTTGGATCTTGACATGTAGACAGGTTGCATGACTGCAGACCATCAAACTCTTGAGCCCTGGCTGTAACTGAGTCAAAGAAATGTATATTAGTGCATTCTTTGAGATTTTCAAATTGTACTTACCTAAAACTGACATTTTCACCACTGTAGGGAAACTGCAAGTGTGTGGATTGAGCTTTATCCGAAGAACTTATCTCCATCCTCTGAAAGGGCTCCGTGAACTGAGCAGAACACCAGGTACTACTGAAAGCTAGGTCTGTTAAATTCATAAATCATCTGCTCATCTGTTCAGACATATGTTCCAGAGCCCAAAGCCTTCTTCAGGAGTTTTGTTAAGTGTCTCTTCACTGCAATACTAACCGGTAAAGATTTAAAAATGAATTTATGCTTCTAGTTAGAGACCCATAATATGTTTGCTAACAAATCATCATGGGTCAAAATTGCCAGTCGATATTTAAAAATGTATCAATATTTACAGCTAGAAACACCAGAACTAAAGACATAAGTACTAAAATAATGATGATGATTGGAATGGATTAGCTGGTTTCTGTAGGGGAGGACGAGAGGTTTCATCACCTCATTCACCTTTTAGAGTTCCGGCCCGCAATTAAAGTTCACTATTAAATCTGGCCCGCATGTTTGTTTTTGACAGGGTAAACAAACAATTTAACATCTTTCCAACTGGGAGTCGGGTGGGAGCAAAAACGTGGTCCCTGTCTAGTGGTCCCTGAGGACCGGGCTGGGAAACAGTTATACAGAGTAATACATATTTCTTTTAACTCTGAATGCAAGGGTTTAGCAGATGCTCTGGTTAGCCATTGGCTTCATTTTGGCTTGTGTTTCAACCTGATCGTGAGCTCACTTATTTAACTTTCGTTTGCCGAGCCTTGATGACCTGGAAAAGGCCGGCGTTTCCCCAGAACTTCAGTTTTCAGATATTCACAAGTATTAGTACTTAAGTAAATCAATGCCTTGACCTCCTGTAGAACACTGGATGTCGCTGTGTCTGATGTACAGGCTGCTATGGATCGTGTCTTGTTGTTAGATGTTACAGTGTAGAGTGTGGGAAGGCTGTTTGCTGCCCAGGGTGGGGCACCCAGCTGAAGTTTATCACTGCGTAGACAAACAGCACCTCTTACAGTGACGCACTGGTCAAATGGTGCTACAGTCTCCATTCTTTCTGTGGTTTAATATAATATTTTTATAGTTTTCCTAGGAGGAATTAATTTAAAGGTTCATATACTTCAGTACCTAGATTTGGAATCTTATATCTGGCCTTGTTAAGCATCACATATTTATAAATAATTAAAAAAATAAAACTCTGGAACCGTGGGAAAATGGGGCACCTGCCAGCTTACCTGCCTTACCATTCAGTCAGAGCTGCACTCTGCCCCATAAGGCCTCGCTTACGTGTATGTTAAACCTCATTTGCTTTATCAGCAAATGACCCCCCCCCCCCCGCTTTTTATACCTGTGTGTTAGGGTCAGTCGTGTGTTGATTAAAAATAGCAGTCTGTGCTTGGGCTGTGAAGGAAGCAGATTGCGTTGCCACAGCAACGGAGAAGCAAGCTGAATCAGATTACCTTGGGGCTAACGGCAGCAATGGGAGGTGGATGAGGAGGTGGCGGTCATGTGTGGCTGTGCTGTAGAGTGATGGCCCCAGCTTGTCACTGATGCGGCTGTGTGGTAGGGCACACTTGTCTCGTCTCACCCCCCTCGTGTCATTCTCCATCACTTTGAACAGGGCCTCACGCTCGCACTGTGCTGACATTATCCATCAAAGTGATTTATTGCCTGCGATTGTAACTCCAAGGCCGAGATATGAAGTGCTTGTCAGCAGTCAGCAGAGACACCTCAGCATTTAATTGTGTCAGCAGTGTATCTTTAGAAATTTGGGGGGGGGGGGGTTTTCCCATGTCTTTTCACGTCCTTCGCTGCGGCTTAATGCTTTCTTGACTCCGCCTTGCATAACGTCGGTAATGCGTGCCTCGCCGGTAACTTACGCTATGAGATCTGCAATTTATCAGGATGTTAATCCTATCAGTATATTCTCTGACGTCCACAAATGGTTTTTTGATGGGGTATGGCAATTGTATTATCATGGTTAGTGCACGCTTTCTGAAAAATAATCCTTGACACTTAGAGGGTATTTAAAGGTACCGAATATTGTCTTGCAAAAGGAGCTGCTGTGCTATGGGTTCTTCCAGGTAAGTTTGTGTTTAATGGCAAAAACATGCATGCCAGTGATTAGCTATACTCATCCTTCCTACAATCTGTGAAGCTGCAGCTCGTGCGGGACTACATACTGCATTCAGAACACAGATTTGTGTTTTTTTAGGTTGCATATGAGGCCATCTGTGTTGTCCGTTATTACTGCATTGTTCTCGACAAAGTTTGCAAGGTTATGTGGGCGCAGTGCATATCTTTTTTTTGGGTAGTTCTAGCACCAATGCTAACTTGCACTTGTTCCTGGGCACTCATTGGAACCTCAACCTACCTGCATTACCTGCTTAAGTTGGCACCTTGACAGCTGTATGCTTTTGATGAATTATCTGTCTCACTTGCATGCAGATTTGGATGAAAGCATCTAAATAAATGAGTGTTAATGTAATCTTCTAGATGGCTTAGAGATTGGCATAGCTTTTTTTTTATTCTACCATGCCTGCAGAGAGCTGAAGGTGTGTCCTGCAGTCAGCTTTGTTATTTAGGGACGCTGCGGCCTTTTTTCTGCATATGAATGTGCTCAGATGCTGCGTGGGTTTGTTTATGTCTGTGAAGCACTGTTAGAATTCAGACAGTGGCTAATTGCGTGTTGATCATTATATGCCACTCTTAAATTGGCATGTTTTTTTTTTCCCTTTCCGGCGAGTGCAGCGAAATTCTGCACCTGAGTCCTTGTTAGTAAGGGGACTATTTGTGGATGAAATAGCTTGTAGATAATGCAGTCCTGTCACAAACATTTAATGAGAAGTGCGGGTAAGATTACCAAACTTAAAAAATACGTCCATTCTTCCTTTTAGCTGAGTGAGCTTGTCCCTGAATGTGACTTAAATTGCCCTTCTACTTGTTGTTATGCAGGTACAGTGTGTCCTGCTGCGGTGGCACTAATGCATTCCTGCAAAAGCTCGCATCCACTAAAATCATGAAAGAAAATACACATATCTAGCGGGAATTAGTTTGAATTAGGGTTAGACGAATGCGACTATGTAACTTATGCCAAATAAAATTTAATTAAATAATAAAAACGGTGCTCCCAGTAGCTAATAATGTAATTACATCCATTTTAAACAAGAAATTTCCCACTTCCTATGGGTCTTATCAGTCTCACGAGAATTGAGTAGTAACTTCAGCCGAACGTGCAGAACTCGCTAACCTGTCGATTTGCTGAGGGTTGGGAGTAGTGAGCCACAGCCACCATGTGGCCGGGCTACACACAGCACCTATAACACGGATTACAGTATGCGCAGGGGCACTGGGTACAGCTTGACTAAAAAGAACTGGTTCAAAAGAATGATTTGTTCACCAATCGGACATCACCATCGTTCACTTGGATAGCCGATTTTGCATGCAAGTAGTGTTTCTCACCATGGCACGTTGTAAGGCCAAGACCATGACACGCTGTAGTTCGCAAAGTGCTTTTCTCTCCCACTGAAAATCTCGCAAATACAGATGCAACTCTGACTTATATTGGACTTATTTTAAATTGTGCAATGAGGTCAAATTGTATCAATACAATGGAATGAAATGGCACTGTTTACTGATAGGAGTTCAGACCAGGTCATCTTGGGTGAGACATCTCTCTCCCAAAACATATCCTCACCCGTCTCTTCCCTGTCGGCATGTCGTCTGTTTGCACCATCTTTCTTTGGGAGCTCCGCCCAAACTGAAAAAATGACCTTTCAGTCATATCCAATGGGAGCTGCATGCTAAAGCCTTCCTTCGGGTTCATGCAGCCTTCGGGCACTAGTTGGATGTTGGCCCTGCAACAGTTTAGGAAGGCAAATAGTGGATTACATTTCTAGCTGACTCATAAACCAACTTTGCTCTTGGTTGGCATTGTGCAACACAACATATTGATTAGTGCAAAAATGGACCAGAATCCGATTTGAAAAGAGGGTTGGTCATTAATCAAAGTGGTTGGCTGGTTGCATCCTACTCCCCAAACCAGCCATGTCGTTTCCCTTGTAACTCTTGGGCATTCTAGGTGCTTTGTGTTTTCATACGGAATCCGCACCATATCCTATGTACACCTAAGGCTTTCGTCTCGATGAGTAAGAGCGCAGGTGAAACATTCTGTGGGTCATTATGGAATTCACCATCTTGTGAGTTCCCTGCTCCTATATTTTGATCAGGCTCCCAGATGAATCTCACAGATTGAATCATGTTAAGCTGTAGGCTTAACCCAAATCATGTGAAAGAGTCCCTATAACGGTGAAGCTGTGTATTTTTGAATAACATTTTTACCGCTTAGTGGACACTGAGTATGTTCATTTATTTCCACTAATCTGTTATGACTTGGTAATTCTTACTCTGGAACCATTAAGCAGGGCATAAATAATTTCATCCATCCATCTTCAGTTCGCTGATTCTCGTTAGGGGATATAAATAATTCATTCCTCTAAATTAAGTTTAATATGTTTTTTCTAAGTTTCACTTGCTAAACTATAACAAGTTATGAGACCTATGCCCTTTTGAAGAAGATCGACATATAGTTTTACAGAAAATTATAGGCATTTTGTTAGCATTTGAACTCGCATGATCTGTTTTATCAACTCCTTAGCTAAAGCAGTCAATTGAGGTCTCTCAGGGAACTGAAAACTGGCATATCTTCACTTTAGCTGCGTAACAGACATTTCCAGGGGAAAGGGCTTGCAGGGTGTATATAGTAATGATGTAGGTACCTGTTTGCCACATTTCAAATGTGTGACCGTGCTCTGGGGAAGCTGATGGTGTCATGGTGAGAATGTTCGACCATGTGCTGCAGTCAGTGGTACACATTGCAATTTAACATTTGTATATTTTTTTTTTCAAACAATGGGTCTGCACACCAAGTAGCTATCATTGAGAGATGCACGTTTGGTTCCCCAACTGCACAGACTTACTGTTTCCTGTACCACCATGTGTGTGTAGGATGCTTACAGAGACTGAGCATTTTCTACATTATTAGCTTCAGATTCTGCAGAGAGCTGGCTGGGCTTGTTACCATGAAGGTCTGCTGTTCTTACTGACAAGGGCTCCAGCATGACACAACAAGAACTGTCGCAACGAGACAAGTCGAACTGAAAGGGCGGCTGAAAAAACAAATGTTATGAGGTGAAGCATGTGGCGGAGAGATGGGAATTTTCCTGCACAGCTCTTGGGTTTTAGGCTGCAGTGCAATGCTGTGCATCTCAATAATGATGCATTATTAGTCAGGTACTGAATCAGTCCTCGCAAGTTTGGCAGTATAAATTTAACAAATAACCAATCAACTATGCCATAAAATTGTATAAGTATGTTCAGTTATAAAGGGTACAGAAATACCCAACATGGCATTGGGTGTGGTGTAATATTGTTACGGCCTCCTGTCTTTTGCCTTTCAGCGTTCCTGCTTAAAAGATCATGCATTTTCTAGTTTTTGGCCCAGCGCCTGTCTGTGCAGGATTTTCATGCATGATTGTGCCCCACCAGAGGTGGAAAGTTCAGGTCCAGGGAGTAAAAATCCAGACCAAGATTTTCTTTCAACCAACCAGCTGAGTACTCTGTGACTGTGACTCTTTATGTTCAAATGGTTGGCTGCAGCAAAATCTTGGTCTGGATTTTTACTCCCTGGACCTGAACGTTCCACCTCTGTGCACCTACTGCATGACTGCCCCGGTCTCAGATCGGGCAGCAACACATGTTTTAAAGGATCCCCAGTGTCGAACGACAGCAGGCAGTGTGCCCACCAGTACTTTGCGCAAAGGCCATGAACCTCTAAGCAGGCTGAGAGTATAACGAGATATCAGTCGCTTCTGAGCGGGGCCCCTGCTGTGAGTCCCGCTGTGAAGCAAATGACTGTTTTATCTGGGAATGTTTACTTTCAGTTTCCAGGTTAATTATTGCTCTTATTTCCAGATGGGTCTGTTTTTCTCACCTTGATGTTGCTTAACGGTCCTTGATACGAGTGCATGCTAACCTCCCTGTTTGAGTGCTTTACATCTGTGCCCTAGTATTGATGTTTGCTGCTCTAGTGGCCAGGAGGACAGAAACTAACTCGCTTTCCTTCCTCAGATTGTGAGGTGCCATTGGAGGACGGCAGGCTCCCCGTCATTTCCCAACAATCGGCCAAGCACATCTGAGCTCAACACTGGCCAAGCTCTGCTTTTTTTTCTGGCCGAACAGCCTCCGGTCGAAGTGCTGCTGCTGCGTCCCGGTTACGATGACTTAGAGGAGGCCCCATTTCAGCCATGGAGAAAAAGAAACCGTGCCCTCGTTTACTGGACTACCTGGTGGTGGTCGGTGCCAGGTGAGTGTTCCTCGGTCCAGCCCTATTCAGCTAGTCCTAATACGCATTTTGTATTGTAATTTTACGAAGAAAATCAAGCCACGTGGCTGTGTGGCGATGGCACTTTTGCCATTTTCCTCCCCGTGAACCTCTTTGCATATTTTTGACCCTTTCGTTGTTGGCCCCATCCACAAACCCCCTTTAAACACATCACAATGCATTCCCAAATCGCTGCCTGACCCCCCAGGAGGAGTGCTTTTATGGACAGCATTCTACATTTCCACAGAATACATGTCAGTGTGCACTTGTATTGTCCCTTTGGCTGGAATAATCAGCACGGTTCCCTGTATGAGCGTCTTTGTGGGAGGCTGTGGGCCGTAATAGGCCAGATCCCCTGTGTTCATGGTGCAGTAAGGAGACACCCTGAAAGCTTTCTGTTACCACTAGAATTGGGCTGTAAGTAACCAATGGGCAACTGTTCAAATGTCTGCGAGGCCGGATCCAAGAGCAGAGCAGGGACCAGGCCAAGAGAAAAGTCAAGCAGGCACAGAACCGAATGGCGGGGGAACGGCTGGGGGTAGGAGGAGACTTCTGGCTGCTTAAATACGGCCTAAAGCCTGCCAAAATCTAGACACGTCTACTCGGTTAGTGTCTACTGCTAGTTAACACGCAATCCTGGCACTTATGTAACAGTATGTCTGCATCTATAGACATCTTTCATAACATGTAATTTGATACAGATATCTGATACTTATCCTTGCACATTTTGCTGGGTTAAGCTATGTAATATTCCAAAGGTAGATTGGCATGCCTCTGGAGTAAATAATGGGTTGGGAACTATCATTGAGCGACAAGACACATTTTCAGAGGAAAACCCAAAATGACTGTCGCGCGGGAGGCTTCCAGCAACATCATGTGCCAGTCCCGCTCTGTGATTTGATCATGTGACACAGCAGACACCTTCATGCAGGTGTTACGTGATGTCTTGTCTTCTCTATGTTATGTCATGTCATGTTATGTCATGTTATGCTATTAATAATATAAATACAGATTCCGTGTATGGGTGTGGATGTATGGTACCGTCCTTTGAATAAGTTTCTGCTGTGCGTTTCTGTTCTTAGGCAGCCCAGCAGTGACAGTGTGGCCCAGACGCCGCGCCTCCTCCGCCGTTACCCCCTGGAGGATCACCCCGACTTCCCCCTGCCCCCCGACGTGGTCTTCTTCTGCCAGCCCGAGGGGTGCCTGAGCGTGCGGCAGAGGCGCATGGGCCTGCGGGACGACGCCTCCTTTGTGTTCACACTCACGGACAAAGACTCAGGCGTGACACGCTACGGCATCTGCGTCAACTTCTACTGCTCCTTCCAGAGGCGACTCGCCAAGTCAGAAAGGCCCCGCGGGGCGTCCGCGGCAGCGCCTGCCCCGGGCCCGGCCGGCGAGCCCAGCGGTGCCCCCGAGGAGGCAGGCAGCGAGAGCTCGGAGAGCGCCAACTCGGCGGGCGACACGGGCAGGTCGCCGCGGGGCAAACGCGGGAGCAGGCACGGCCCACGCAGCCGTAACAGCGCCCTGACCTCGCTGTGCATCCTCAGCCACTACCCCTTTTTTTCTACATTCAGGGAGTGTCTGTACATACTCAAGAGGCTGGTGGACTGTTGCAGTGACAGGCTTGTTCACAAGGCTGGCCTTCCCAAGGGAGTGCAGAGGTAAGCCAGCCCGTCTACTAGGCTCAAACCTTTAATTCTTAGATGGAGAAATGAGGCTTTGTGTCCTTCCCACGCCCTGGTCCCGTTCCAGAATGTAGTGACAGACAGTGTAATCCCATTGACGCTATGTTTTGAAGTTTCATTCTCCCACTGCTGTTGAGCTATAAGCAAACTCTATGGTAGACTCTAAAGTCTTACCACCAATGTATCTTTCTGGATTAGACTGTTTCTGTGTTTGAAGTTCTCTGGTGCTCTTTCGGAAGCCGGCTCTCCTGGTGTGATCAGTGACTCGGCTCGGATTAGTGCCTTTGTCTGCAATTAGTTTCCTTTTATATGCCGGCTGATTGGTGCCTGTGATTTTGATGAGCTTCCTGTGTGTGTCATTAAGATCTGGTCAGTGTTTGCGTCTGGCTTGTGTGCGAAACGAGATGCTAATGTTTGTGTCTGAGAAGTACATTTCGTACGCGTGTCTTTATTGGTATTAAGTATGGCTTGAGCTGAGTTTGTTTAAAAATTCATCCATGTTTTAACCGCTTATTCTGTTCGGGGTCATGGGCATGTCCTGGTGTTAGTCTTGAGCGGTATCTAATTTTTGTACCGTCATACCTTGCAGGCATTACACTGCATTACAGGGAACATACACATATATCCATACACACAAGCCTAACTGGATGTATTTGGACATGGTGGACCATTCAGACTCCATACACGGAGATCGGAGACACGATTCAGACCCCCAACCCTGGAGGTGTGATGCGGTAGAGCCTCACAATAAGCCACTGCAATGTTTTTTTTTATGATTTCTTTTGTCTTATGTATACAGGGATTTATATATATTTACCTTGAGATTTACTGCATACTGTAATGATTCCTGGGCTGGTCATTTTCTGCCTGAGGCTGTAGTTATGGGTTTATTTATGGGTATATCTCTGTCACATTTCAGATTCAGATTGCTGCTTGAGCTGCATGCTCGGGTGAGCAGTAGTTAGTGAGGCATCATTTTTTTGTATCTCCTTCCGACTGGATAAGGATTTTTCACTGTAGAACAAAGCTATGCAGGTATATAGCACTGGTGATGCAGAGTGTTTCTCTAGACTCCATGGAGTAAACCACTGCGTTTCTGATAATTAGTCTCTTAGTAAAAGGTTAGATTCTACAGGTGTATTACAAATCTATCACTGAGTTAGATGGATCACGTAGCAGGTAGGCTTGGGTGATATTATGGTAAAATGGTATGCCGTGGTATTTTGGGTATACCGCAGTATTTTTAAAGTTTTAAGAAATTAGCCATTTGCTAAAAAATTATCACGGGGAACCCACTTTGCAAGATTTCAAAGTACTGGAATAGTGTTGCTTTTGAAGACACCGTCAAAACACAGTATACTGCGGTATAATGTCTGGATGGTAAGTCAGTATGAATAATTATATACTACTCAAACCTGGTAGCAGGATACTTAAGCTGATCTCTGACCATTTCCTATTAAAGCCCAGGCATGTGGGTGTATTGGTACGACAACTCTCAGCTGTATTGAACCAGTGGACATGTTTTTGAATTTCAGGTGAGACTGGCTTCTTCGATACTGCCAGATAATCCCCTTCAAATGAGATCATGGCAACATATGGAAATCTGTGACTTATATAAGATTATATATAAGATTACCTTTAGTTTTTGTTGGTGCAGTCAAGTGGAACATGAGTGTCCATGAGAGCCCAGAGATATGTGCTTACACTTGGGTATGTGCACATGCACATAGACACAAATTCTTTGTCATGAATGCACACACACACAGGTTTGTACTTTTACACCTTCCTGCTTTCAGCACTTAATGTTTTTGCTGAAAATTTGAAAGCCTGAAAAAAACGATATCCAGACAATCTGCTAAACAGCCAGCATTACAGCAGAGGGTGGGCCGAGAAGGCTGCTCATAGTGGAGCCGATCAGAGCGGGACTGATCATAGTGGAGCCGATCGGAGCAGAGCTGATCAGAGCGGGGCTGATCAGAGCGGGGCTGCTCATAGCGGGGCTGCTCATAGCGGGGCTGATCATAGCGGCGTGCACTAGACTCCCCGGATAGTGATGGATTGGCGGGTTGTTTATGATTTAAAAACATCACTCTAAAATCTCTAAAGTACTGGTTCACAAACTTTTTATACCCCATACCACCCCACAAAGTATCACACTCTGCATGTACCCCCATTACAGTGTTCTGCCTGATAAGTACTGGGTAAGAGCCTCGCTTATTTTCATTGCTATGCTTTGGATTTTGTTGTTAACTCTGAAGTATTTCCACACCGCAGATGATTAAAAATAATAATAATATAGTAGTATTTGTAATGGGCTCCGCTGCATTATCACAAGGATGAGCACACGGACAGGAGCATGGCTAATTTTTTCCATCGCCCCTGAGTGAGGTGGGCACCTTTATAATATACACATGCCTAACATCCTTTACTGCAGTTACTTTTTGAACACATATATACATGTTATTTTTAATACCTAAACATTTCTTTTGTTCTTTACTCCCAGATTTAAGCCACATTTAACATGACATTTAAGATGAGTCACCCTTTGTGGGTTTTGTCTATATACATTGATGTTGAATTGGCGGTTCCTCAAACTGTGTCTATGTACACGTTTTGGTTTAGCGCCAGATAATCTGATCAAACTAATTGATTGATCTTTAAGCTCTGGGACTCTGCTATCTGAAGTGATAGCTGGGGAAACACAACAAGTACAGGGAACAGTGTGGGATGACAGGAAAGAATTGGGAATCCCGGGTGTTGATTGTTGAGAAGTACCGTAATCAATGCAATACAGGAGAATGGTAAAAGTGTTTTTTTATTGCTTATGGAAGCTGAAGGCATCATTTGATGTCAAGTCTTTCTTCTATCGACATGACATTTTGTTGTATATGATTTGTATGATTTCTATCCAGGCTTAAGAAATTTTTACCAATTTTTGTCACCTCGTTCTCCATTAATTGTTATGCACAATAGTGTAATGTATTCAACCAAAAAGAATGATTGTGTTGCCTGTGACCTTGGTTAACCTTGTCAACGTGACCTCCAAGAGGAATGTATCTTGGAAGGGTCTTTTGGAGCTCAAATGCACTCACTCAGATGGACGGAACATGTTTAATCCGGAGGCTGTGTCTGACTGATTTCCCTAAAGAGGGAAGCAAATGACAGGATCTGTTACTCTCTGATAATACAGCCGTCCAGCTTTGTGATGATGACTGATGCTGTTGGTGTCAGGAGGAGAGGGTGGCCTGTCCTTCACAGCTCCGCTTGCCCGGCAGGCTCTAGCACATAAGGTCCACCCCAGGCTTCCTGTCACAGTGGACAGGCTTCTCTGCCCTCCTTGGCCCTCATCTCCCAGTCCTCATCTCTCTTCAAGGACGATCCTGAAGCCTTGCGGCATAATCCTTTCACGCTGCAGAAAACAAAATGGCCATTCTCAGATAAAAAAACAAAAAAAAGAAAAACCCTCACGGTTTTCTGTTATTTAACTCTGACAGCGGGGCTGGGGAATAGTTATGTAATCCGGCTGAACAGGAGGTCGAGACAGGTTTCGTGACAGATTGAGAACGCTGACTGCACCCAAGGATTTGCTGCACGGCGAAAGAGTGAATTTAGAATGAGTCCTTTTATGTTGCAAAACGCCCTAACCCTGACTAACTTTAGCATGTTGAACATACAAATATATTAAATACACAAACTACATTACATGCATTTAAATTTTATATCTAGAACTTCTATCTACCATAAAGTATATATCATTCAGAGACAGAACATGCGTACAGTATGGAAGGGTGCTGTTGGCAGAGGATTTCATGTGGGGATTCAAGCAACTTCCGAGTATGAGTGCATGGCCCTGCATTTACATACATCTGGCTAGAAGCATTTTAGAGATACGCATCTGAGATGCTGTGGCTCCGCCCCCTTAAGACAGGGCTCCCGGAGGCCTGTCTCTGATCTGCTCCAGGCCCCGCCCCTGGCCAGCTGCTCCTCGGGGTCCTGGCTCCTGCTCAGAGACGTAATGGGGGCCCTGCTGGAGCCGTTGGCTTCACCGTTCGTTTTGTTTGGCTTTCAGCTGCAAATAGCTGCACAACTGTGAATGTTTATGCCAGCATCGATATGCCTCTGCTGCTACGTCACGGCGACCTGAAATACGCTGTCCGCTGGCCGGGAATCATGCCCTCGTGTGCGTGCATCCACACTGTCGCAGGATATGTGGGCCACAGTGGCAGTGTGTATTCTTTCTCTGTTTGTGTGCATGTGTGTATGTCAGTGTGCAATATTTGTATGTATTTTTTGCATTGACACAATGGAAATGATTGAAGGTCATTTTATTTTCGCAAGGATTCTTGCACAGATACAGATGAGAGTAGACTGCAATGTAAACAACGAAAGATATATATATTTTTGTCGTTAGAGTCGTGATTGTGGTATTAAAGGAAATTACTTTATACAGGCACCTTCTCCTTTGAGTACTGAAAAGACCCTTCCTTTAGAGTGTTATCAGGTTCTAGCATGTTTCCTTGAGGATATTTGATCATTGCTCCATGGGGGATGTATCCTGCTGATTGCCTTTGATATCCTTTTGTAAACTCAAGGCCACTGTTTTATTGTATTCATGTCTGGAGATGATGGCCAGTCTAGTCTAGTTTTGTTGCATGCCTGGGTTCCTTGCTATGTTGGGATGTGTGTTGTTGACCCAGATTAAGCCTCTCAGCAAAATTTGGAGTTTGTTGTGTCAGTAAAATAAAAGTACTTGTATTTGCAAGATCCAGGAAAAAAAACCCCAAAAATAAATGCAGCCTCGTGTTTTCTTGGTGCGCGTCCCTTATCCACATCTGAGATTGCCCAAATATCTGTTTTTGACCAAGATCCCACTTATTTTCTTCTGCTGCTGCCAGTGAGGCTTCCTTCAGGACTCTGTAAAATACCATGTGCACAGAGAACTTTTGAGACACCATTATACTCTGACAATGCCAGGCTGTTTTTCGCCATCAGAATTCAATCTGGTTGCTAACAGATGACAACTGGAGATATTCCTTAATGTTCCTCTTCCAGCCAAGATAGCTGATAGTCTGCAGGTCCAGCATTTTGTGACATTTTAAATGACCTTCATTTTCTCATTACCTGTTGTTCCTGAATGAATTTTCAGGGGCTGAAAGCTTCTAAAGAGTTCCCTAAGCTGTTTACCATTAGATAAACAGAAGCTAGTGCAGGAATATTGTTTGCATTGTTTTCTTTTTAAGGAAGTAAGAATAGAGGTGTGAATAACTTGCTATCACTTTATAAAATGTCACATCATTCTGTTAAACACACAGTATGTTGCTCTTTCAGAGTTTCAAACTTATATTCAGTACTTGAGCAGAAATCGTGGTTCCTAATCCATTTTCTGCTGTATCAAGTCGGATGTTAGATATGTATGTAGCTCTGCATGTATCTGCCATTTTCCCTGTGCGTTTGTACGATCGTGTTTGCTATAGGCAGAGGTGGACAGTTCAAGCCCAGAAAGTAAAAAATCCAGACCAGGATTTTGTTTCAATCGGAATATTGTCTGGTTGAAACAAAATCTTGGTCTGGATTTTTACTTTCTCGATCTGAACTAACCTCCTCTGGCTGAAGGTAAGGATTTGTGTCATTTTTCCATGTGTGTGATCCTGTGTGTCTGTGCTCGTGCCCGGGCTCTGTTCCTAATGCCGTGTGGCTGTCCGGCCCCTGCAGGGACACCATGTGGCGCGTCTTCACTGGCTCCCTGTCGGTGGAGGAAAAGGGCAGCGTTCTCCTGCAGGACCTGCGCGAGATCGAGGCCTGGGTGTACCGGCTGCTGCGCTCCCCGGTGCCGGTGGCGGGCCAGCAGCGCGTCAACGTGGAGGTGCTGCCTCGCGAGATGCACTCCACCCTCACCTTCGCCTTACCTGACCCGTCCCGATTCACCATGGTCGATTTCCCCTTGCACCTGCCCCTCGAGCTGCTGGGAGTCGACGCCTGTCTGCAGGTTCTCAGCTGCATCCTGTTAGAGCACAAGGTAACACTGAAGCACTGTTTATACACTTTGTGACACAGAGACCTGTGATTGATTTAATGTGAAGCATCTTGGCCAATCACAACTGATGACCTTTCTTGGATTAACTGTATAACACAGTGTTTCCTGACCCGGTCCTTGGGGACTCCCTGCCAGACAGTCCACATTTTTTCTCCGGTAAGGAGATAGGAGGGAGCAAAAATGTGAACTGTCTGGGGGTCCCTGAGGACCGGGTTGAGAGGCACTGAGATATGATCCAGAGTTCAGTTATCACCTTTCATGATGAGCATGTGGTGTGATAATTACCAGAGCAGCAGTGTGAGGCTGTTGGTGACTTTTGCACGGCTTCTCCTCCCATCAGGTGGTCCTCCAGTCCCGGGACTACAATGCCCTGTCCATGAGTGTCATGGCCTTCGTGGCCATGATCTACCCGCTGGAGTACATGTTTCCCATCATCCCGCTGCTGCCCACCTGCATGGCGTCCGCGGAGCAGGTATTTGTGTGGATGTGCGGGGTGGCGGGAGGGGGGTGGTGGCTGAGACACTTGGGAAAATGCTTTCTCGCATCGTCGCTGCTGCTGCCCACCTGCATGGCGTCCGCGGAGCAGGTATTTGTGTGGATGTGCGGGGTGGTGGGAGGGGGGTGGTGGCTGAGACACTTGGGAAAATGCTTTCTCACTTTGTCGCTGCTGCTG
>JAODKL010000009.1:2174133-2187942 GCA_026780765.1 Petrocephalus schoutedeni | reverse complement strand
CTTGGGAAAATGCTTTCTCGCATCGTCGCTGCTGCTGCCCACCTGCATGGCGTCCTCGGAGCAGGTATTTGTGTGGATGTGTGGGGTGGCGGGAGGGGGGTGGTGGCTGAGACACTTGGGAAAATGCTTTCTCGTGTCGTTGCTGCTGCTGCCCACCTGCATGGCGTCCGCGGAGCAGGTATTTGTGTCGATGCGCGGGGAGGGGGGTGGTGGCTGAGACACTTGGGAAAATGCATTCTCCCGTCGTCGTTGTCGTCGGTGCTGCTGTTGGGAAGGTTTATGCTTTTCTAGCAACTGCGGCTTAGTGCTGTCAAAGGGTAGGAATACAAATGTAAATGTAGTGAATTCCATAAACAGTTAACCCCATGAAAGCCATCTGCTAATCAGGCACATGAGTATTATAGCAGAATGACTAACATTGCATCTATATTAAGAAATCCCCTATGACTTATTGTGGTGTATCTTAACCCGGACGGTCCACGTTTTTGCTCCCTCCCAGCTCCCGGAAAAACAAAAACATGGACTGTCTGGGGGGTCCCCGAGGATTGGGTTCAGAGACACTGACTATGGTTCTGTGCCCAGTCTAACAGGCCTCCTCTTCTCCCCCAGCTACTCCTCGCCCCCACTCCCTACATCATCGGCGTCCCAGCCAGTTTCTTCCTGTACAAATCGGATTTCAAGATGCCAGATGACGTGTGGTTGGTGGACCTCGACTGTAACAAGGTTAGCGCTCCGGGGCGATCGGCGAACCGGCTCCGTCCCGCGCCGCCTCGTGTTTTCGCTTATGTCCTGCTAACTGTCCAGTTTTCATCGCACTGCTGGTATAAGCAGCACAACCCCCAGAAGGTCCTACAGATGGAGAGAGCTGCTTGATAATGGCCATTTAAAGGGGCAGACTGTAATTCATCTGACAGCTCAGAGGAGCCGCTGCTGCTTTGACCTTGACTGATGGCTGCTTTGCCAATGGGTTCTTCCTTTGTGGCCCACAGGTCATTGTACCAAGCAACGCGGAACCGCTTCCCCCACTGCCGGAACCTGAGGCCTCCGAGTTGAAGAAACACTTACAACAGGTAAGGCTAAGCCTTGCCTTTCATGCAGGAGGCGTGGGCCTATTTTCGCTTCATTTCAGCTCTGAAGACAGTAACTAAGTCAGGTTTATTTATACAGACATGTATACACAAAGCACTGTATAACGAAATAAAATAAAAAGGAGTAAACTAGAGACATCCCCACATTAAAATAAAAAATAACACGGCTAATTGTGGTACAGTTAATATCAATAAAGATGTAAACAAAACTTTGATTAAACAGGATTGTCGTTAACTGAATCCACGGAACCTGCCAAACGTAATTGTAACAGGGGATTATTCCAAAGCCTCGCAACCACAGACTGAAAGGCTTTATCCCTCCTAGTCTTTAATCTCTTGCGAAGAATGAGTAACAAATGATGTGCCTGAGATCAAGGAGTACGAGGAACGGTACAATTAGGAGGACTAGATAGAGAGACTGGAGCTCGACCATTTACTCCATTTATGCCCTGTATGTAACTATCAGGATATTAAAATGAATCCTAAAATCCACGCTGAATTTTGTGTAGCATGTAAGCGAGAAAGAGATGATTAATCCAAGCCAGTAAACAAAGCATTACAATAATCTAAACGCTTCTGAAGTCGGTCGCTGCTCTCCATCGACAGACTTCCTACAGTGCTTGATTGGAGCAGTTTTCGCATGGGAGCTGAAGGCAGCTGAGGAGCACATGGCGACGCTCTGCGAAGTACAAGCATTTTGTGTTACATCAGCAGCCATCAGCCCCCACAACGCCATGCAGGACAAATGGGCTTCTTACTAAAGTTATCTCCCCTGTTCCTTTAATTGAATTTTCCCGCCAAGCACAAGTACGGCGTTATTGTCGGGGTATTTCAATGACAGATTACAGTGCTGCTTTGGCCGGGACATAAATCTCGCAGCGCCATTACTGTTCCCACTGACAGCAGCACCAGCCTGTAACTCAGCCAGCGCTGCTCAGATTTGGCTAGTACTTCTCTGTCTAGCACCTGCCTTTCTTTTTAACTTTTTAAAGCAGAAAGCCATGTAGTTGCCCCTAATTGTGCTAACTTTGGTGACTGCAAATCCCCCCCCCCCCCCCCCCCCTCCTGTCTTTTTCATTTCTGCATGCCATAGGTGTTGCAGGTAAAGCAGTTCTTGTCTAGAGACTAACCTCCAGCCGGGTTCTCTCTAACATCTCCAGGCCTCTAGCCCAGCCAGTACTCTGTCCCAATCCTGGCCAGACTCCAAGCCTGATTCATATAAGCCTCTTCATGGTGACTGTAGTCGCGATGAAGCTTCATAAACAAACAATGTGGTAAAACCCGAATGAAAGTTGTTGATAATTGTCCATAAATAAGTAACCGTATCAGCTCTTTGGAAGGTCATCCATGATTCAGGCTGTGGCTGGTGTGCACACCTCTATTGTTCACTCCCGTTGATTTGCAATGACTCAGGTCCCGCTCTGTAGAGCTAACTGTCTACATCCACTCCCTGTACAGTGACACCACTATACCTATGCACATGATCCGAAGCTAAGTGCTGTTTGTAGAAGGCATTGCAAGCATACAAATGCGTACGTTGTGTCTGTGTCTATGTGTGTGTGTCCGTCTGTGTCTGTGTGTGTCTGTGTATGTGTTATGTTTGTATATATTACACTGTGGGGACCAACATTTTGCTGTATAATGTTGGGGGACCATTTTTTCTGTCCCCACAAGGGGAAACTCAATTTTGTAAAAATCTGAGACTACAATCAAAAAAATAAAAATGTCAAAAGTCTTGTGTTTTGTTTTGGTTACTTATGGTTAAGGTTAGGGTTGGGTAGGAGTTCCGGTTGTCATCGTTGGGATTAGGGTTTTTCCAGTAGAGGTGAATGGGCGGTCCCCACAATGGTATGGATACAAACGTGTGTGCCTGTCTGTTTGTGTCTGTTTGCGCTGCGTGTGCAGTGCGACTGTGCTTCCGTGCTCATCCCCGTTGTCTGTTACTGCTATTCAGACGTTGATGAGGAGGTAATCACCTCTTCTGAGAAGCAGGCCCCGAATCACTGGCATGTCTCCTAGTCCGTGCCAGCAGCAGCCTGCCTCCGCTTTAGCTCCCTATAAATAACTCCACAGCCTCTCTCCTCCTGCCCTGGGGATCAAGTCTCCCCGGCGTCTTTCCCAGCTCCTTCAGAGGCTTTCATGTCCATGGGCAGCGCCCCTCTCACTGAAAGGGTAAAACCAGGCCTTCCAGTGGGTGGTTTTACCAGGGTTTTGTATGCCTGTATCCTTCACCTACCTTCAGCTGGGTTCACTTATTAGCCGCAACCTGGCTTCCTCATCAGTGCTGTGCTTTATTACTTCATTTCCAATAGGCATAATAACAGCATGTGTAATACCCTTCTGGGGGAAGTTGGTCATGTGACTATAAGCCCAGTTGTATAAGGCAGATGCTGCATTTAGATACTGAGATAGAGTTTTGAAGATGAAGATGCCATCGAGCAGGCACTTACTTCCTGAAGGTAGTGGAATCTCGTACTTTTATGACAGATTTGGATTTCTGGCTATTTTTCTTTACTTCAAAATCACATAGGATAGGAAATTCCGGCACTATGGAGACTTTATAAGCTGTTTTATAATTTCCTGCCTGCTATTTGTCATTTGTGTCACAAGCTTTATCACAATTTTCCCAGGTCACTACACCAAGCCAGAACCATATGCTGTAATTCTCCAAAATATTCTACAACATTACAGTGATTTATGTATAAACATTACCAGAAGGCCTTTGCCGTAATTATAAGTGTAAGGTTGATTAATAAGTATAATAATTTGGTGAAAACCTGTCGGTTTTCAGGCTGTGCTAATGCCTGCGTGTACCTATTTTACTTTCAGCCTGTCGTGTTGCATTTATGAACCTCAGTTCATAAATTCTATCCATTCCTTTGCAATTCATGCAAAGACCCCCCCCCCCCCCCACTGTACCATGTGTGAGGCATACAGTAAGCTGCTCTTGTCCTTCCCATGAGGCTGCTAACCTCTTTGTTGTTCTGTGTTTCTCTCTGTCCTCTCTCTGTTTGCCCACGGTGTTTGTTTTTCCTTCTGTGCCGTTCTTTTGTTTCTGCACCTTTGCCCTTGGTCACACCCCTGCTCACTGATTGGCTCACAGCTGTCTTGTGATCCTCCATCTCTCTTGTGCTTCAGTGTCTGGTTAGGTTGACTGCGATCACACAAAGGCAGATCTTCGCCTCTGACAATAAGGTTTCTATTTCTTTTTTGATTGTGCTGCCATGCTTTTCTGCATGGGAAGCTTCTCCGGAACCAGTGGGTTGGCTTGTTGGTTCATTCCCAGTTAATGATACATGTTAAATTTTCCTCTCTGGCATGGCCTGTTAAATGTTTGCTCTACTTGAAAAATCTCCTAGTTCCTTGGTCACACCAGGGGTGCATAGTGGCACAGTTGCTGCTTGAGCATGATTGAATGTTTACAGAATTGCCCGTTTGATTTTCAGATACAGAACTTCTATAACATGCTGAAGGCCATGTGGCGTGTATTACATTGACTGTCGGCCAATGCTTTGCCTACCCATATGCTTTGCAGTGAACCGTCTTCGGGTGAACCCTACCTATACTGCTATGTACTGCACTCCTGTTTAAGTGAAGTTTGCAGAAAACAATGCCCCACCCAGTACATACACTTGACTCTTAAATAACAAGCAAATTGTCTCACTTTTGGAATTCCTATTACCACTTCTGTTTGTCAGTGGGATTTAAAGATATACTACACACAGCAATCACGTGTTGCTGCAAACTTGACTAAACTTTGAGTGTAGCCCTGAACGATTTCATTCTGCATCGGGACTGTCCCTCCTTCCGGTCATGGAACCTGAGATGTTGATATAGCCAGTACCAGGCACTGTTCAAAGATCGTAGCGCTAATGTTAACATAGTTGTATCAGTCCGTCTTGACTTGGCCTTCCCTACGTTCCCTCAAGGCTTTGGCAAGCATGAGCCTCAACACTCAACCCATCCTCAACCTGGAGAAGTTCCATGAGAGCCAGGAGATCCCCCTGCTCACCACCCGGGAAAACACCTGCACCCCCTCTACAGAGTTTAACCCCCTCATCTACGGCAATGATGTGGACTCTGTGGATGTCGCCACAAGGCAAGATATTTGATCTCTTCCGTGATTAAGATAACAGCATTCAGAATGGGGTTGGGCTTGTGCAATGAGATACATATGAAAATGCCAATGGGAAGATCTGTATTGATGTCATTCTCAGTTTATGGGAAGCAATTACTACAGATTAATATACTGAATTATTTTCCTCAATAATATTAATAGTAACACATTCAACGTTGACACTGGTTCAGTAACCCCCAGGTGAAATAATTGTTGAATTGATTGAAATTCAATCAAAAGTATTGAAAACCAGTGATGGGTGGTGTTGGGCCACACATAATTTACGGCCAAACAGAAATGTTACTCTGAAGACGGCTAGAATATGAGAGGTTATGTGACCATGAGGGATACTACTGAAATGGGCTTTTCCAAATTGCTTGAGTGATATGTTTTTAATTTGGAAAGGTAATTTAGGAAACGGTCATCCTCTTCAGCTTCTCACATGGTCCTGCCGCGGTCAATAATACTTGTGGTTGGTCAAGCAGCAAGAGGGTACTTCAGAGGTCAAATGTCATCTGGGTCTGCAACTGTAGCCAGAGAGGCAACCCCATGCAGAAATGATGTCTTCTTCTCTCCCAAACACTGATTTCTTATGCACTGATCATTAACAAACTTCATGTCCCATTTTAATAGGGTAATTGTAAATCTCAACAACCTGAACAGAGACTCATAGACTTATACACTACATTGCATATCACTATGCAATAACCTTTTCAGGACAACTTGGTAATATTGTGATCTTTTCTGCTTGTTGTGTCGTTTTATGCCTCTTTACATAGTGTACCAATCCTAGAGATTATTGTCATTTAGTTTGCCAGGTGGTCTTAATTAAAGTGAAACTTAATTAAAGTAGTTGTTCCACATTATTAGGCAGGTCACAGTTCTCATTAAAGGAAGAAAGATCTTTTTGTAGCTGAAAAGCATGAAATCGCGCAGTGTCTTGCAAAAGGCATGAAAACAGTTGAAATGAAAACTCTAGAGCTCATCGAACTGTTAAAATATATGTTAGCATAGATCAGGTAAAGCAATATTACGAAACATTTTACACAAATAAATTAATGTTATTAATAGGACAGTTGTAAAAAAATAAAATCCACTCTTAAGCAGCAAACATCTTTGAAATGGGTGGTGTGCAGGATCAAGGTTGACAGTGTGCAAGCCTGCACTTTGGCCTCCCCTCTCCAAGGCTCTCAAAAAGAAACCCATCCAATGGGCTCTGCCATACATGAAAATTGATTTTCATTTGATGAATGCCGCTTTACATTAGATGGTCCAGATGGGTGGAGTTCTGGATGGCTGGTCAATGGCCATCCCATGCCTACCAGATTGAGGCGTCAATAAGGAGGTGGTAGAGTGATGCTTTAGCCAGGAATAATGGGAAGTGAAATGGCAGGCCCCTTCAGGCTTCCTCATGGTGTTAACCTGACATCTGAAGCATAAGTGACGATTCTAAAAGAGCACGTCATGCCTTAGTATAGAAAGAAGAGTCATAGCTTCCAGAATAAAATGATGTTCATGCTGGACAACTCACACATGCTGCTAAAAACACCATTGACTTGGTGTTTGGTTTGGTCACCATCATCACTAGATCTTAGCCCCATCGAGAACTTAATGATATGAGAGTTGTTAAAGAAATTTCCAGGAAGGTCTTATCCATTAATATACAACTGGGTCTATTCATGTATTAAAAAGTAATATATTTATGCAAAAAAAACACAACTGATTATTATTTTGAGTCATTTTTGGCATAAAATCTGGATAATAATGTGGAGCACCAGATTTAAGAATGTTTAAGAATATATGAAATCTTATATTACTGCTTGTTTTCATCTGCCTTCAAATAGCATTGTTGACAATAAAAAAAAAAATCTAAATATAGAGTTAACCATTTTTGGGATCTGGTGAGGTGTGTGTGTGTGTATATAGATGCATGTGTATTGTGGTCAGAATTAGCGTGTATTCCATTGCAGAAAGAGTGTTATTTGCTATAAAATGAGTGATGCACTGGGAGCATAAATGGTCTGCTCAGGGCTGAATATTAATTACATTTTAAAAACAGCCCAGGCGCTCTCTCCTGCACTCCCCGCAGGGTTGCCATGGTGAGGTTCTTCAACTCCCCCAACGTGCTGCAGGGCTTCCAGATGCACACGCGCACGCTGCGTCTCTTCCCGCGGCCTGTGGTGGCTTTCCAGGCCTCCTCCTTCTTGGCCTCCCGCCCCAGACAGTCCCGCTTTGCCGAGAAGCTGTCCCACACTCAGGCAGTGGAATACTTCGGCGAGTGGTCCCTAAGCCCTACCAACCAGGCCTTTCAGAGGATCTACAACAGTAAGAGTCTCCGTGGGGGGGCATAGTGCCCCCATGTGTCCGTGCTTTTCCAGTGCGTTCGGTACTGAGCCGTTTAAGGAGCAGCGAGAGGGAGGCACCATTCTGATTGGCTGCGTGTTCATTCCACCTCCAAATGTAAACAGCCGTAGCTTGTTAAAATATATAAAACCGAACGTGGCAATGGAGAGACTCCCTCACAGCTGATCCCGCCCCCTGGCGCTGTTTTTCGTGCCTTTCTGTGCCGTGAATCGAATTGTGAGAAAGGGAAAATTCGCGTTAATCAGAGCAGTGGAAATTCCATGCTGTATATTTGGAGCATGATAAGTAGAAGCAGAAATGGGGTGCTAACAAAATTTAACCCCTTGACAAAGGTGGAGGGAACTTATAAAATCAACTGATACGGTCTTACCTTCCCATGTACAGCACAGTGATACCGCCTTACCTTTGCATAGTTAAACTGTCAGCTTACAGGAAATGCTAGCAGATATTGCCCTACGATTCACAGACCTCTGCCCCCCCCCCCCCCCCCCCCCCCCCCCTCCGCCCGCCCAGATGTGTATGACCCCTCCCTGATCGGGGACAAGCCCAACTGGTATGCCCACCAGCTGCAGCCCATTTACTACCGCGTGTACGACGGGAACTCGCAGCTGGCCAAGGCCTTGAGCAGCCCGACGGGAGCAGAAATAGTGCAGGATGACGACTCGGACCCCACCGACGACAGGTACGTGGGGACTCAAGGGCTTGACATTAAGGCAAATCCACGAGCAGTGATGCAATACAAAGTATACGGGCGCAGAAATATGTTTGTGCAATAGCAGAGACACCTTGATCACAGGCATCTGTCAGATCACAGTATTGGTATTATTGATAAGTACTGATGTGGATGTGGATCAATTAAAGGCAGACATTCTTAGCAGTACAACACTGCCCCCTATTGTACCGAGCAGTCCCATGTGTGGGCCGTGTGTGTGTGTCTGATTTCTAACATTCTTTTTGCACTCCCGGTAAGGAAATGGGCCAATTTATCGCCCCCATTCCTACGGAGTGGTAGAGATGGGAGAAATTGTTATGCTGCTCAGTAACACCAAAGGAGCCAGCTGGTGCTGGACATCAGGATATAGCACTGCGACCAGTCCTGGACATTAGGATGTAGTATCACCCCCCCCCCCCCCCCCAATCGGCAAAATGTTCCCCGGAGACTTTCCACTACCAGACAACGAAATTTACCGTGGGCCTTTGACTCCCGCAAACTGGGGGTCACAAGACTTGGCCACTGTTATTTTGGGTTGAAATGTTTGGGAACCCATGGTATTTTATGTGTTTGTCTCATTATGAGCAGTTATTACATTTGTTTTATTTGGTCTGGCTTCATGGCCAAAGCAGTGAAGGTTTTGTTTGTTCAAATGTGCATGTGGCAGATAGAATCAGCCCAGACTGAAGTTTCTCTACGGCAGGGGTGGGCAGAAAGGGCCATTGTGTGTGTGGGTTTTCCCTGCAACTTCCTTATTAGGTTACTAACTAGACGACTGATTGGCCAAAGAGTCCTCACACCTGGGTTTGAACGGCTAATCTAATGGTTATCCCAAAAACCTGCATACACACTGGCCCTTTGCAGATAAGATCGCCCACCCCTGCTCTATAGTGTTTTTAGCATTATTGTCAGCCACTGCTTTCTGCGTCTTTGTGGAGATCCTGAAGATATGAGCACACTGCAAATCGCTCACCGACAGCCTCCTTACTTCCTTCCTCCCAGTGGCAGTGACAGCGTGGACTGCGATGACTCCAGCTCCTCTTATTCTTCGCTGGGGGACTTTGTCAGCGAAATGATCAAATGTGATATACAGGGAGGCACGGCAAGTGAGTGCTAGACGTCACCTACGGGGCTGAACCCAAAACAGTGTGTAGCAGCCAATAATGGAATAACTGCCAATAGGGAAATAATTTCCAATAACATAATTTTTCAATTCTTAATGCAATAAAAATCAATAATGCTATAACTTTCTGAAATTTCTGAATCAGTGACTTATTGTGCACAAAAAGGTATTACATTATGGCGGCCAAGAGTGCAATACCTACCATTGTATTAAAATGTTCTTACATTATTGGCTGTTATTGGCTCTTTCGTGCATCTTTGCTTAAGCAGAGTGTCGTTGTACTTGAGGTTTTGTTTGGGTAGTCGTGGACATCATTTCTCACTTTATTGCCCTTTGTCCGATAGGAAAAAATACCATAAGCTAATAGCAAGCTGTGATTTTGCACTCAAAATACCCACAAATAAATAACCAAACCAGTTTTACTTAATGCTGAGATGGAGGATATAAGTCCTCGCTGGCGCTTGGAAATTTGTTTCCATAACAGCAACACCAGGGACTTGACTCCTCCCCTTGCCCCACTGGGTAACCCTTAGGTGAGGACCCCCTGACACACGCTGCCCTGGGGGATGCGAGCGAGGTGGAATTCCAGGACTTCCAGGAGTACCGGGCTGAGGTTGTGGGCTTGCCCCTGGAGGACGAGGGGCCCGTGGAGGGCCAACAGCTGAAGTCCAGTTCCAGCACCACAGCCAGTTCTAGTCCCAGCACCATCATCCAGGGGGTGAGCAGTGTAAGGACATCTCTGTGTGCTGCAGCCACGTCACCCTACAGAGCATACTACAGACAGGCCGTGCGCAGAATCCGAGCCACGTCTCTCGTGGGTCTTTGCCGTCTCTTATGCACAGTGTCTGACAAAAGCCATTGTTGTGGCGAAGTATACTCCAACTGGATGACGAGCCTCATTTTTGGCATAAAACTCAAACCTCAATTAATCTAGCTTGAACAGTTCAAGCTTGTATTCCCTAGAACATTGTTTGCGAATATTTTATGTTGTGAATGTGAATGGTGAATATTTAATCGTTTTTTTTTTAACATGCCTGGAATTGCTGGAGATGGGTGAAAAAAATCTAATATTGTATATGTTGACAGGATCAGGCTGATCCAGCAGACACTGAGGTGTCCAGCGGAGTAGTTCAGAACCACTTCCCTGTAATGGGTGCACAGGCCTTTCCTGTGATGGGTGCTGATCAAAAGGACGGTGAGCGGACTGGTACCGTGGATGTTCCAGCCCAGAAGAAAGAGTATGACAACCCCTACTTCGAGCCACAGTACGGCTTCCCTGTTGAGGACGATAATGATGCCGATGGCGAGCAGGAAGAGAGCTACACCCCACCCTTCAACCAGAACCTCAAGAAGTGAGTAATACAGCACACCCTTCAACCAGAACCTCAAGAAGTAAGGAACACACCCCACTCTTCAACCAGAACCTCAAGAAGTGAATAACACACCCCACACTTCCACAGAGTTAGCATTCCTTCACATCCTGCCTACACTAAAACAAGAACCTCAAATAAAGAATAGTTATACCATTCTTTGTTCATCATGACTCAACGGGCTATAACTCTGTGCCAACAATCCAAAGGTTGCTGGTTTAAATCCCAGTGTTGGCAGAGTAAGGCCCTTAATTAATGCTCAGTTGCTTCAGGGCCTGGCTGACCTAGCTGTCTCAGTCGTACATCGCTTTGGCAATGCGTCCATTTAGTAAATATAATGTAGCGATGCACAACACTGACTTTTAACCTGGGGAATTCATGGCTGATTCTTTTGCAGAGCCCCACTCCCTTTGCGGCCCAGCAGCCTGAGGCTGTCCGGGGACTCGGACGGCGAGTCGGATTCCCACGCCAGCTCCCCCACCTCCACCATCTCCAACAACAGCAATGAGGGCTTCAGTGGCCTCATGAACTTTGCCAGTGGGTACACTGTACGATGTGCAGGACCGTCACTCTGCGACTGGCTGTGTGTATCAGGTCTGCAGCAGAGGTGTAAAGTGAAAATCCAGACCAAGATTCTGTTTCAGTTAACTAGCTGAGTATTCTGTGATGGTGACTCTTTATATGCAACTGGCTGGTTGAAACAAGATCTTGGTCTGAATTTGTACTCTCTGGACCTGAAACTCGCACCCCTGGTCAGCAGTCACCTTGCTTTATTTGCTTAAGCTTAACGTTAATCATAGTCATTTTGCTCCATGTCCAACACTTCTGTATTTATTCTACCATGGAGATACAGGTAAACAGGAAAGTATTTGAGATAATGAACCCCTTGGTGTGTTTATTTCGTAAGAGTTAACCTGCTCCTAAACTTATGAGTCTAATGGTCATGCTAACAAAGCTAACCCCTGAGCTGTCAGCCATCCTTTAAGCGATTTCTAATTTGTGCATTTTTTTAGGTAACTTGTACAAGAACCATGGTACCAGTTTCAGTCTGTCCAATTTGGCCCTCCCCAGCAAGGTAGCACGGGACAAGGCCAACCCATTCCCCAGTCTTAAAGGTACAGTATTCTCATTATTGCTGTTAGTGCCGTAGTGCTTGACTACTCCAGACCCCCCTCACTCAGCTGACAGACATTCTGCTTTCAGTCACACTAAAGGTGTCTCTCGCTAGGCGCTTAATTTGCTCCCGTGGTATCCCGTGGTGCTAACCTTTCTGCACAAGTGAAAGATTTAGTCACCACGCTCTGGACTTTTACTGCATTGCTCCCTGGCAGTGTTGGATTGTTATCGTTTTTAATTGAATTGTTGAACTTGAGACCACTGTTTGTTTTTTGTTTTTTTTGTCAATGTACGGAAAAAAGTCATGCAACATTATATCCCCTGCAGGAATTGCAAAGCCTGCATGTATTATGTTTTAATTGCAGTTTCTTGACAGTGGCTACAGAGTTCTAGCTGAGTCAGTGTCTGGCTTAGGTGACCATCACTGAAAGGCCAGATTGTATTTCTCCTCCTATTTAAATAGGCATTTATAAAGAATGCAGTATTTTGATTGTTAATTGTTTTTCCCGCTTGGAAAGATGCCAGTATTTTATTTAATAACAGTAGACAATGCTCGGGTATATATGGTGTGGCTGGAAAGCTATAAAAATGCAGATGATTGCCTGTAGAAGCAGACTAAATCTGTTATTTAAAACTGTTTGTGCCCAAGGTAAAATCTCACTTCCCCTGTCCATTCTCCCATGACGTGTTTGCTTGTAGTATATAATTAGTCATGTATCTGCAATTTGCTTGCAGTTGTTTGCTGTAAACTGTGTTGTATGTTTTAAGGTTTAGCGTCTGTAAATTACATATGAAACAGTTGACAGTGGGGTTTGTATCACAACGTACTGGCTTAAACTTTCACATTAACCTATCAAGTGAGCCTTATGGCACTATTTAGGGTGTGTTTACACTATGGTCATGTGGCAGAAAGCTCCATTTATACATGCTCTGAAGTGTTGCGGCAGTGTACATTTCTATTTATAATACCCTGAGTAAAAACTGATAACTGGTACAATGCATGGGAAATGTAAAATTTACCTTGGTAGCTTTGCTTTTTTTTTGGATAGTTGCCATAGCAACTTGTTATTCTTCGTTCTGAAGTGAAATTCGTGTTGTTTCACTGAGCCTGGAGTATGTTCACGTTCAGTGTGATTTTGATTTAGAGTAGTTCACTCTACAGGGGTGCAGGAATGTATTATAGGCATTTTTTCCATTTATTCAGCTACAGGGAGACTTTTGTGCCAACATGTATACCTTCAAAGAAATAGAAATTTCAAAGAATTATATTTTTTGTAGTACTATTATTGGCTATTTTTTATTATATCATCTATTTGGCTTCCAGTATTGTTATTGTATTATTGTGTTTATTTTGTGTTTATGTAATGTGTATGTTTTTGTTCTGTTGAGTGTTGGCTCTGTGTGCCTGTGTGCTTGTGATGGTCATTGCCGCCGTCCCCATTACTGTGTGGTATTTCTCTGAGGTTACCTGAGTCCGTGTCTGCTCCTGAAGGAAGGAGGGGGAAGCCAGTGGGGCTGGCCTGGGAGCGGGTGTCCCACTGGGCAGCCAGTGCGGGTGCACCCAGAGCTCGCCCCTGCTTTTTGGCCCGCCCTGGGCTGTAGCACCCACTCACCTCACCTCCACCCAGGTAGCAGCACCCACTGTAGGAGTGCTGGGCATATCCAAATTCCCCGTAGCTGTGTCCAGGCTCCTGGTAAGGAAGTACTGCCCCATCTTGCCAGAGGGCGGTCGTCTTGTGCAGTTAACAAGATTCAAGATTCTTTGTCAGCCATGTGCAATAGATGCATTGGATTATTTACTAGTGTGGCTTTGCCAAACAATACAAACAGTGCAAAATAGTACAGGGGGGTATTCCAGAAAGCAGGTTATGTGACATACCCGGGTAAGTTTAAGGGTAAGTTAGTGGATAACCTCAACT
>JAODKL010000009.1:2148592-2174033 GCA_026780765.1 Petrocephalus schoutedeni | reverse complement strand
GCGGGTTTGGGGTAAATCAACCCAGAGGTTATGATTTACCAAATGGTAAGTTAACCGAGCTTTCTGGAATACCCCCCAGGGCAGTTCAAAACAATGCAGATAGTGCATAACAATACAAGAGAATACAAAACAATACTATTTAAAAAAACAACATAAAACTGTGCAGTCTGGATGATATATACTGTAGTCAGCTGGAGACAAATGCAATAGCAGATGGATGCTGGAAATGCGGATGGCTAGGGGAAAGAACCTGAACCTGGTGGTCAGTGCTCTAATGGCTCAGGGGGGCTAGGGCTCTGAATTATAGACGAGTGGATGTGCACCTTGTGTTTGTTAATGCTGAGGTGGAGCTACCTGGGCGGACAGATGGTGTCTGTGGATGCCGTTAGAGAGCTGCAGGCCGGCTCTACTCCGTCATCTCTCCCTGGTGTGGCCCCGTGCGCTGTCAGCTTCCAGATATGCGCGCGTCCCGCTGTGCGCGCGTCCCCCTATGCGCGCATTCTGCTATGCACGCGTCTCGGTATGCGCGCGTCCCGCTATGCGTGCGTCCCGCTATGCGCGCGTTCTGTTCTGCGTGCGTCCCGCTATGCGCGCGTTCTGCTCTGCGCGCGTCCCACTATGCGCGCATTCTGCTAAGCACGCGTCTCGGTATGCGCGCGTCCCGCTATGCGCGCGTTCTGTTCTGCGTGCGTCCCGCTATGCACGTGTTCTGCTCTGCGCGCGTCCCGCTATGCGCGCGTCGAGACACAGGCCCGCTCTGCCTCGGGCTGGCGTCTCTCCTTCTTAAGCTAGTCTCCTTCACTGCACTAATTGTGGGTTCTGTGTGCAGTATTTGGGCTAAATTCTCTAATGGAGATTATAACGGAAGCTGGCCAGGCGAGTGGCGAAGGTGGGTCTCACCCTTGCATGAGCTGCATGTTTCCAACCTGGTCGAGCCCCTCCCATCTCCCAGTGGCCTCTTCTGCACTCACGTCTCTGGACTATGCTGTTTTGGGCAGTGAAACTCATCCAGCCTCGATGGCTCATCCGCTGTGTCTAACCCTCATGTTTATTAACCAATCACAAAAATTGTGCCTTCTTACACACTGCATTTGTGTATTTATGTTTTGTAAACAAGTAAATATTATTCCTGTGTTAATTAGTATGTGTTGCATGTAGGTGTTCAGCTTGTGAGCTTTTTGCTACAGCTACTGTGAAGCCTCTTCAGTTCTAGTCTTTTTTTTTTCTGCCAATGTGTGAGCCTAGTGTTCCCATCTCATTTTCATTTTGGTTTGTTTGTGTCTTGTTAAATTGTAATCAGCAGTGACCAAAATAGCACTTTTTAAACACGCCACTTTGCACTGTGCCACATACCTGGTGAATAGTGCCACTAGTTGATAACACACGAGCATGTGTGCGTGCTCGTGCACTTGTCTGTATATCTATTTTATGCCATACCGGCACATGTATGCGTGAATGTACTTGCCTGAAAGACAAAGGCGATCTGCAGCGGTGCTGCATTACGTGCTTCGTGTACGTCCGTGTGGGTGGGGTATGGGTACGTGTGGTATGTGCGTTGGTGATGCCACGCGTGAGCCTGAATGTGGGTGGTGACGTGTAGGAAGGTGTTGGTGTGTGTGTGTGTGTGTGTATGTGTCTGTATGAGAGAGGGAGGCCTTGGAGCTTGTGATTTATGCAAGTGGGTGGATATATATCGCTTATTTGTAAGTGCCCTGAAGGTGCCTAAGTTCTGTTTGGCCATTACAGGCAATCGTCCTCCAAGAGCTCTGGTGGACCAGAAATCCTCTGTTATTAAGCACAGTCCAGTGAAAAAGGAGTCTCCTTCCCCCCAGGGGCGGACAAACAGCAGGTAAACAGGATACAGCAGCTTTCTAACTGAACCCATTTCTTTTTGTCTCTGCAAATTAAAAAGTAAATTGAAACGAGGGGACTCATCTGCTCAGTGAACCTACTCGAAGAAATCAATACTGTTTTTGGCAGGATAGTGTCATTAGTTTGAAATCAGTCTTTCCTTCTTGAAATTGCTGTTTCACTCACTTGACAGTTTTTGCCTGAAACTTGTGCCACTACATGACTTACTTGTATTAACTCTTAAATGCTCTGAGTTCTACCAAGATGATGCTAAATTGATATCATGTGTTATTTTTTTACATGGGACTGCTCTGCCCTGATATGGCTGATCTGTATAAGAAGTATCAAATAAGACTGCTCTGCAGTTTCTGTTCAGTGCGTCTGCCTTAAATGATTGGTGTCTGTATGCCCATTAGCGAGAACCAGCAGTTCCTGAAGGAGGTGGTGCAGGGCGTCCTGGAAGGCCAAGGTGTCGGCTGGCTGAACATGAAGAAAGTGCGCCGCCTGCTGGAGAACGAGCAGCTGCGCATCTTTGTGCTGAGCAAACTGAACAGGGCCATCCAGTCGGAGGAGGACGCCAGGCAGGAAGTCATCCATGATGTGGTGAGAGCAGGAGAGGAGTGGCAGAGCTATGTCCAGACAAAAGCTCTGATAATCTTTCAGCCCCAGAATCTCTGAAATCACCTCTATTTATAAATGCATTCTTCCCCAAGTCTGGAGGGTAATCCCCAAAAGCAAATACTTTCCTTTGCCTGTGCACAGGAGCTCAGCCGGAAGGTGTATAAAGGAATGCTAGACCTGCTGAAGTGCACCGTGTCCAGCCTGGAGCACACGTACAGCAATGCTGGTCTGGGAGGCATGGCCAGCGTCTTCAGCCTACTGGAAATCGCACGCACACACTACCAGACCAAAGGTAGGGCCCCTCAGCCTATCTGCCCCAGCACAGTAGGCATCCTTCCCTGCTGCAGTCTCCTGCATCCGAGGGTGTAAGTCAGTTTATTCAGAGTAACTTACAGAGCATAACATTTATTCAGAGTAACTAAGAGTATAGCATTTATTCAGAGTGAGTAACGGAGTATAGCATTTATTCAGAGAAACTTGCAGAGTATGGCATTTATTCAGAGTAAATAACAGGGTATAGTAATAAAAAATAATAACAAGTTTTATTTATGTAGCGCCTTTCATACACTCAAGGGCACTTTACAAAAACACATTTAACAAGGCTGGCAACTATTCATTGAATATATATGTTTTTATCAGGAGTTTAAAATGGATAACAGATGTTTCCTTACGGAGACTATGAGGAAGAGCAAGTTTAGGGGCTGTTACTCTAAATGCTCTGCCACCCATTGTTGATAACCTGTACTTGAGTACAGTGAGTAAGTCGGATGATCGTAATGCACGGGTAGGAGTGTATGGAGAGAGTAGCTCAGATAGATAAAGAGGGGCCAAACCATGAAGGGCTTTGAAGGTGATGCGGATAATTTAGCATTTATTCTGAGTAACTTGCAGGTCAAGTCGTACAGCAGTAAGACCATTCAATAGGCAAAGATTATTAACACAAGCACAAAACCAGTAAACACACAGTAGCTCTCACATGAGGTGCTAAAACACTGTTGGTTAAAAAATTGGGCAGTAGTGTTGGATCTGAGTTGATTACAATGAAAAAACATTTTCGGTATTGTACAAGCAGAGAGTAGCTGGCTGTTGGTAGATTTAGGGAAACACATACCACGAAAATCTAAATCATGGGAAGCACTATTTACATTTTATCGCTTTTGTGGTTGAATTTTGCAGTTGACTTTTGTGCTTAGGGTTCTTGTATCCTTTTTTATCCTGGTGAAGTTTTACTCACTTGTTTCTTAAATTTTAAGGCAGTGTCTTTGCCATGTGATTCCATAATAGACTAAAATGAGCTGATTAGACCACAATTGAGAAAAACTGGGAGTTAGCAGCTTGTTTTGGATACCTAATTAGCCAGCAGTCTAGAACAGTAACAGACCATCGACCAGCCGTCAGTAGTCTGGTGGTAGAATCTAACGGGGATTGTACAGTTAGTGTAAATTGGAAATTACATCATGGGTGCACACACTTTTCTTTCAGAAGGTCTGCATGTTAGTCTGTCATTTCCGTGTGGTCACACTTTTTTAAATTATACATAAATGTTGTTTAGAGTAAAATGGATGTAGCTAATAAGGTACGTTGAAGGTAAGGTTGAATCCTTTTAATGAATAAGGATGTCGTTTTTAACTGTAGATCTTGGAAGGCAGAGGGCAGCTGTTTGAACTGAAATTTAGCCTGTTTGTTCAGCATGTGGTTGCTCTGTGTGTTTGTTCCCGTTATAGCATGATAAAATTTTCAAGCGCCTGGGATATCTGTTTTCCAAGCGAATATAGTAACATGCTGTAGCGATAACTAGTTCCAACTAGACTCTGCAATATTGGGCATTTAATTTAACATGTATCATTTCTGTGCTGTCTCAGCAACATTTGGCACCTGAGCTTTTTTGCTGGGTCATGTCTCCGGGTGATGCCAGCGGATGGGGAAAGCGGGTTTCCACGGCGATCTTAGCATCACAATAATAACGCCTCTCTCGTCTCACAAGCTGTTCACGTTTGTGCAGCTTGCCCTACAGTGGCACTCGATCAGATGCTCCTGTTTGATTTCCTGCCTGCCCCTGCCCTTCCTGAGGGTGGCCACCAGTCCTGATGATGATATGATAATAATAATAATAATTGTTATTGTTATTATTATTATTATTATTATACTTATATACTTCATATTGACTCATTTGCAACGGTTCCCCTGGCATGAAATCAAATTTCCTGTCCATCGGTGGGGTGTCCCCTTAAATGTTTTAATCTTTCATAAATGAATCTGAAGGTCTGCCTTTTCTCGCCGTACCATCTTCCTCTCTTTCATCCTTCCGCTATGCTTTTCCCCGGGTGTCTCATTTGTCTCTGAAGAGGCTGAGAAGCGCAGGCGGAGCCCCACAGAAGCCGCGGGCAGCGGCAGCAGCCCGAGCAGTAAGGGCAGCCTGACGCCCAGGGCGGACACTGCCCTACCCCAGCGCTCCCTGCTGGTACCCAAGTTCCAGCTACACCCGCCTGCCCCCTCCACAGGCAGGGGAGCTCGCCAGTTTGACACCCGGAGTCTGAACGAGGAGAATTTTATTGCCTCTATTGGTGTGTACTCTGAGCTTCCCCTCAGCCATGAGGGGGCGCTCTTCCATAAAGCCCTGACAGCAATTACTCATTTTATATTTCAGGCACAGTTTCCTAAGAATGCATGCCAGATGTTATTTAACTTTAAAGTGAGTGCTCTTTATGGGTTTGAGTAAGGTATGCTAATGGATAAGGCATTTGCCATAAGTGGATATAAATTATCACTTACTATTTAATGCCTCTTAGCACAATTAGGGTATTTTAAAAATATCACTCTCCTCTTTCACAGTGCTATGTTGAACCCATAATTTGGTTGGTTCAGACAGACAAAAAATATTTTTTGAGGATATGCATGTCAAATGTATTTTCCAGATTACAGATTATAATGAATGTTCTTCTTAAGCCTAAATATGCAGATTAGTGTGTTGCCTGTGTGTTAATCAAATCCAATGTATTTCAGATGTTTCACCTTGTTTGTTCCCACAACCAAAGGACCGGACGCATGTTTGTTTGATTTTTATCAGCCATTTTTTGTTTTGATTCGAAATCTGCAGTACTTATTGAATTAGCAGAAATATATGTAAAATTAAACATCATAAAGATTTATTTTAGTTAGTCTTCTACTAACAGTGTACGTTTCCTTTCTAACATTGACACTAATTAAAAATCCATTGGCTATCAGTTGTAATTAGCCAGGAAGATCTAATTATCAGCCTCTACTGCAGTTTTCTGTATGAGGTACTGTTCCTGAGCTCATCTCCCCTTTATGCAGACCCTAAAGCCCGCTCCATGTCCTCGCCGCTCCCCGAGTATCAGGAACTCAGCCGCAGGCATCCCGTAACCTGCCATTCAGTAGCACACGGTTGGACCGCTCGTGGTCGTTAGAGACTCAGCCCAGGTCCGAGGAATACAGCCGGGGGTCTGTGTAAACGGGACGAGTGTCACCTCTGGCCCCGCCCCTTTGTTTGGGATAAGCACCTTCAATTCTACGGAATGTCTCTCTCACGCTGCACCCGTGCTTCCGCTGCCCCATCCTCACTGCTGTGGCTGGCCGCTCAACTCCCATCCCAGATCCATTTTCTCGTCTGTGCATCGCTCCTTTGGGTCCTGGTTCAGAGAGGCACCAGTCTTCCCATCCACTTCAGTTACTTAATTCCACTGTTCAGACATTTGGTGTAAAATGTCTAGACAGGGAATGGCATAAAGACTGGGTAGTCTGCCAGACGGTGGCCCTCGGGACCAAGGCCCTGGAGCAGTGCTTGGCTGTTAAGTTTGATAAGTTTAATTTTTAATGCATTTTTAGCCTATGCCGTTATTATGAAACATCTTTACTTTAAGATTATATGGCTTTCTTTTTTGCTTGATACTTTAATTTATTTTTTTAACGCCCATCACCCATTTCCTGCCAATCCAGCAGCCTCTGACTCTCTATATCTTTCTCTCCTTGCTTGCATTGCATCTTGGGTAGAATTGTGGAGCAAGCACCAGGATAACAGAGCTCAAAAAGCTTTGGAAAAACTACAGAGTAAGACATTTCACAAGAAAAAAGCCTGGGTTTGGCTACTTTTATTACCTCTTTATTTCTACTTGCACCCTCTACACCTCCCGTGCCATGTGGTCATTACAATGAGTGAGCCCTTAGCAAAGAACAGCTTATGTCTAGATAAAAGAGAGATAAAACGGAGATAAAAAAAAGAGAGGTAAAACAGAGCCCTGATGTTGATCATGAAATGAACAACACTAACCCTGAATATTATTATGGAGTCAGTAACCTAGCTCTTTAATAGTTTTGGAGAAATGCATTTATAGTGTGGTAAATTAGTGTGGTATAGTGATAAATTGCATATCTGTCCAGTATTAAAAGGATATCCATCTTTTTGGCATTTATGTCAAAGGCGGCTGTCTTTTACTTGAAGTCACTATCGTAATCAGTACTAACAATTTTACAATTGTTACTGCCTTGTGAAGGAGCTGACCTCATTCAGTGCTGCATTTTCCCCCCAAATTCTGGTTGGCAGCTATAGGACGTAGAATCCTTCATAGCGGTTGCTTGGATTTGTACATTTAAGTGCACTTCTGAGCCACAAGGGCCAGAATGATTTGTTTTCTTAGAATGCTTAGTATGCCATCTCAAGACTTGATCTTCGTTCTTGTGAGGTTTTCTTTTTAGGTTTTTGCTCTAAATTACAAGCAGTTCTGCATGACCATATGCTGCTTAGTGTAAAGCAGTGTTTCTCAAACTGGTCCTTGGGGTACCCCACACCCAGGACGGAGCAAAAATGTGGACCAAAAATGTGGAGAACTGTGTTGAGAAACACTAGTATGAAGGAATCTACTCAAAAATCACAACTGTTCGAGTCAACTACTACCAAAGACTCCTTACTCTGTGTTGTTCACTCAGTCGCTTGTAAGGCATCACTTACTCTGCCTCCTACAGGCAGATGGGCCTTGGTGCAGTGTATTTGACCAGAGGAATCTCTGATAGCAGCTTCCGAAGGCAAAGCTGTTCTACCAGAATGCAACAAAAAATCTTCTTATAAATTACAAATACTTGCTCATATAATATAACAAAATACACAATACTGGTATGAGAAAATGTATTTAAATAAAATACAAGTCATTCATAATTTTAAAATACAAAAAATACCAGTAACAGTACATGACACGTGTACCATTACAGCCTCAGTGTGTGTATAATATTTACAAAATATACAGCTTGCTGTAACTTTAAATAGAGTAATAATTTTGTAATTTACTTGTGTTATAATGTTAATTGTGAATTGCAAAATTTGTAACATTAGTAACATTAGTTACAACTGCCTGTGGATTTCATATTACTACATTAGTAAAGAAACATCAGTGGGCCACATCCTTATCTGTCTCTATCTCTGATATGTCTACCTGACCGGCCAGGTAGATGTATGGACTGAGCTAGAATATAGGCTGTAGTTTGCAGCTGAATGGCATTTATAATCTGTCTGTACTGTCAGGCCAGGCATACTGCTACCTAATACCTGCTAATGTTTGTCCTCTGGCCCTCCACTTAGCAGCTTTGCCTGCCACTGGACCCTGTGGTCAGCAGCAGAGATAAGAGGAATCCATTTAAAGCTTTTACTTTTAAATCCCTGACTGTATGAGTATTTCTGTTGTACACATGTGTACATCTGTTAACATCTTGTAATCTTGGTGAATTCAGTAACTCTTTGGTGAATGAATGAATGAATGTTACATTTATGTAGTGCTTTTATATAGCACCTTTCAAGGCACCGAAAGTGTTTTACACAGGCAATTGGGAGCCACTTCAACCACCACCACTGAGTAGCTTCCACCTAGATGATGCAACAGTAGCCATTCTGTACGAGTACACTCATGACACAGTACCTAAGGTGGTGAAGGGGTGGGAGAGAATTCACCAGTTCGATATTGGGGATGATTAGGAGGCCAGATTTGAGAGGGTGACAGTGGGCAAGTTTAGCCATGACATCAGGGTACCACCACTACTCTTTTGAAAGATTCCCAAGGATATTTTACGAGAGAGTCAGGACCTCGGTTTTATGTCTCATCCAGTCATGTGATTCTCCCATTGGAACTTAATTGAAGGAACTTGTGGATGCCAGTCTGATGGAGTATTTCCTTCAGGGATGGAGGCTGCGAAAGGAGGCAAGCAGGTGGTCGACCCCGGGGACACAGATGAGAAGAGATCAGTGATCAGTGCTGACAGCGGCCTCAGCGTCACCTCTGGCTCTCAGGTCGGTGACACTCAGAATTTCAAAAAATGGCCATGATGAGTTTCAGAGTCATAGCACATGCTTTAGCTCAGTCTTAACACAATATATACCTTCCTTCATGTGTGACACCCTTCCGCGCTGCATGGAATCCTCATTGATTTGTTTATCTTCTAGTGTGGACTGGAGCCCTGCTGGGCAGGACTGTCAATCCCCTCACCATCTTCTCAGCTCATTTTTGTCCCTTTTTATCTGCAGAGGAGTGAAACAGACTCTGTAAGCACTGCAAAATCCCCCAGCCTAACTCGGAGCACCAGCCAGGACTCGGAAGCCAGCACTGTGGTAGGCTGCAGTCATCTACACGCACCCTAGTCATACTCAGATTCTGAGAGCAAAGTCATAATAAATGAAAATTAAACTGATGTTCATAATTAAACCTTAATCCTCTCACTCAAGCTGCTAAGAAAGAATAAGAACAGATATACAGTGACACCATTACATTTGCAGACTTGACATTTGCACTCTGGTTATTCAAGTTGGACGTGAACAATTACACAGGAACATTTTTGGAGCTTGCCAAAGGTTCGCCTAAATTTGTGGACAAAGCATAAGCCAAAAACCATACTGAAACGATTTGGATCACATGAAATCATATAATATAATGTATCACTGATATTTTTATATTTGTTAGTGTAAGTGCATTCTATATCTTTTATATTAGAAGTCTTAATTTTGCATTTTTAATATTGGGTCCAAAACATAGTACTCCCAGTACGTATAGTAGTAACTCTGTTCATACAGGAGTATAATTTAGATGGTTTGTATATTATATAAATATATAATATACAATTAATAGTAAATGACAAAGCAAGCATGCAAAGTATATAATAAAACAATATTTGTTTGGAAAGTGGTTATAAATAGATTTTTTATGTTATCGTTCAGATCGTTCAGACTATCAAACTGTTATGGGTTCAGGTAAAGGTTGCGCAAGTATTATTCACAAGTATTCACATTTGCGGGAGTCTTCCACCCTTAGCCCTCGCAAATGTGAAGGGGTCACTGTATTTTAAAATGGTATGTGCTTCGGGGTTTCAATAAAACATGGTATGAAACTTTAATAGCATGAGACCAGAGCAAATTTTAAATTGCAGAGATGATGAGGTATGGGGAACCAAAGTACAGTTAAACCTCCCTTATCCGGACCTCCAATATATGGGCACCTCCCTCTACCGGGCAGCTCTAGGCACGCGCATGTGCAGATTAATCTTACACAACTAGCAGCTGTTGTTATGAGCCCCAGTCTAGGGTTGGGGCGTAACAGAGTGAAAGGGAAAGGGGATGTGGAGTAAGGGGAGGATAGGGTGCGATGGACAAGGGAACACACGTGGATAAGGGGGATTTTTTTAAATGTATTTTTCTGTTTTTATTGACACGACACGAACACAGAACAAATAAACCCGGTGCAAAGGACTCAGGAGTGACTGTAGCAAAAACAGTAAACAAAATTCAGCTTCTGAATGCAGCCCAAAGCTAACTTACCTGAGTGCAGAGAAAACAAAAACACAACAACAAATTCTACACCTTACTCCCTATCCAAACAACAGCATACAACATAAGCTCACAAGACAAAAATTGCAGTCACTCCCTATGCACCTGACACACACAGCATACACAGAGATCAAAGCGCCAAAGTCTGAGGGGTGCGCAAAGAAGGTAACCAAAAACCGTACGAGAGTTCGAAACCAAATAGCAAGCAAATCGAAGCGAAAGTACAGACAAGGGCAAAGCGAAAATCATGCAAGAATAAAACGGGATGATTCGCTAGCTCAGACTGAAATAACATCCTATTATTGTATAAGCCTCATAAATATCATGTAGTTTGTATGTGTACACATGTACGTTGTACTATACTGTTCATGTTCTAATTTATGAGCATCTCTTACTCCCTTGGTCCCATTCTGCCCGGATAAGGGAGGTTTGACTGTATCGTGGCTTGAGCTGGCGAGCCACAAGCAAACTTGTAGAAAGAGAGTATGACACAGGGGTCTGATAATGCAGTCCTACAGCCGCTAAGTTCTTACCTTGCCCTGAACACTATTAGTGTCTTTCGGATTAACGGTATCTTTTTAGCCTGAGGCATGCTTTAGAATACCTTATCTTCCAATAAGATGTTCCTCTGGTCAATGACATCTGTAGACTAAGATAAGGTTCTAGCCAAAAAGACATTCTTTTGTCGTCACTAATCCGAGATCGCTGCCTCAGTGCCTTCTGGAATCAAGGATTTGGTTGCCTTGGTGATTTAACCTTTTCTTGTCTCTGTTCACTGGTTTACTGCTGCTCCATCTAAGAGATACGAGACTTTTGCTCAATGCTGCCCCCTCAGGTGAGCAACAGCTCTGGTGAAACGCTGGGGGCCGACAGTGACCTGAGTAGCAATGCTGGTGATGGCCCGGCAGGGGGACTGCCCCCCCACCTCACTGTTTCCCGGGGAACCCTATCTGACAGCGAGATCGAGACCAACCCAGCCACCAGCTCTGTCTTTGTATGTACCCTGTAGGATTTTATTAATCATCATCACCCCCCCCCCCCCAAATGTACAAGGATATTTCCCACACTCACAGGCCCTCAGTCAATAAGCCAGCATTGCATTATAGACTCACACTTGAATATTTCTGTCTATTTATCCTTTCTCAGAATGCCTGCTTATATGATGGCCTATAACTACAGCAGAAGTTTAAACCATACTCATAGTATCTACAGTGTATCTGCAACTGTTCTGATCAGTGTTAAACACCAGCAGGTGAGTGATTGGCAGAATGTTTCCCAGACTGACTTGGTGATGTTGGGTTTTGTCCTCAAGGGCAAGCCTCACAAGATGAAGCCAGGCCTGGCAGAACCACGGGGCAGCTTAGGGAAGACGGCTCAGATTATGCCCCTCGAAGATGTCAGCATGAGGATATACCTCTGCGAGGGTTTGCTTGGTAGGTTCACCTGCCTAGTGGGACTTTGGGTAATCTGGAGCATCTAGGCTATTCACGCCAGCAGATATCTTTTCAACTCCCCTGAACCAGATCTACTGCAGGTCACCTGGAACATGTTGGAGTCCATTTCAGCTTCTTAATTCTTAATCTAAGGAATAATTCTCATGTGCAGGTGAAACAAAATGAATTAGACCAAGGACCAGCAGCCTTTCAAAAGCAATGAGGAAATGCCACATCCAATGCAGTCTCCAGTGTCTCTTGTAGTGGTAATATGGTTTCATGTGGTTTCCACACAGAAGTTGTCATATACAACTTATCAAACATGTTTAGTTATCAGTTACAGTATGACTACACTACTGTGAAATATCAACAGAAAATAAGTAATGAACTCTCGCCCAGATGGGGTCACTGTTGTGTTTTATTTTCTTTGAGCAAGCTATGATTTATGCCAGCACCTCACAGAAGAGACGCGGATTGTTTACTATGATATAAGCGCTATTTTCATCCCCAGGTGCCAGTGAAGTGTACCATGATTAAAGTGCAACAAACATTGATATTGTGTGTCAATATTTTGGCAAGCTTCTTATGTCTCCTAAGAGCTATGTATTTCATTGCATTTTAAATGAATAGAATATGCTAACATGGTCTTTCCATAGCTAATATACTTTGTAATTCTAAAATCAGAATCGGAATCACACAAGGAATTTGTCTCTGGTGTTTTAGGTGCTCTAAGTGTACTTTCACAGAACAAGACTATAATGAACATGCATTGCATATGTACAAACAATGAAGTACAGTATGTACAATGAAGACTTAAGCCGAATAGTACAAAGGTGCAGAATGCAAAAATGACTTCCCTCCTCCTAATATGTAAAGTATAAGCTTACTATTAATCCGAACTAATGTTTCCTCCTCTGTTTCTGCCTGTAATTCCTACGTCCTGCTTTTCTCCTTTCCTTCTGCTTGTCCTGGGTGACACCCAGGGCGGGACAAGAGCTCTGTTTGGGACCAGCTGGAGGATGCAGCCATGGAGACCTTCTCTCTGAGTAGGGCTGACTTTTTGCCTTTCACTGCTGTGTGTGTCTGGAATGCCCCCTCTGTGCTTTCCTGCATTTTATGGCCTGTCTGCATGCCTGCGCACTTGAAGACTCCCCTGGCCGAGCTCCCTATTTGCTGATCAGCTGCTGCGTGATAAATTTTGGGGTCTGCAGGAAAGCTAAAGGAGCACAACCTTCTCAGTGCTGTTGTTGAAGTTTTGGCCTTCACTGTCTTTAGAAAGCTTATTTGATTACCTGTTTAGACAAAGAACCGGAGAGACTGGGCTGTCATCTTCATAAAGAATTACATTAAGGGATCAACTTGACCAAGCATTAGAGTCTGGAGTGGCCTCACTATCCAGCCCACCTGCTCAGCACCTGATCTTACTGTATTACGGTTTCTTGGGGGGGGGGGGAACATTTAAAGACCCTGGAAAGCCCTGTGTTGGATCTCATGCATGCAAAAAAGCTGGTGAAACAGTGCACTTAATAACATCTAATGCTAAGATGTGCTTCACGCATATATATATATATATATATATATATATATATATATTTTGTTAATTTATTTGAATATCTATAGTAGATACTGAAGCTAGCAGACACAGGCTATGTGAAAAATCCTGACCGTTTTAACCCTGAGTTATGTGTCAGGGTTGCCAACTCTGACGGATCTGGTATGACACTCACGCTTTCAGACTGCCACGCTCACACAATAAATCTTACTGCAAATATGTATTATTCCATCATAAATCTAAAATTAGCCACGTCAAAAGTGTTGGGGTAGTTTGCAAACCCTACGAACAATGTCCAAGGTAATAAAACTGTCATACAGGTAAATGTATGTGCAGACTTGTCTCAAATTAAAAATCTCACTCCAGCTGACCAAAGTTGGCAACCCTGCTGTGTGCATGTGTGTGTACAGGCAAGGAGCGCTCCACACTTTGGGACCAGATGCAGTTCTGGGAGGACGCCTTTCTGGATGCTGTCATGCTGGAGAGGGAAGGCATGGGCCTGGACCAGGGGCCCCAAGAGATGATCGATAGGTGAGTGCCTGGACTGCGGAGAAATGTGTATCAGGTTCATAGACAGTCATAGACTGATTCCCCCCGCCCCCCGAACATTAGGTATCTGTCTCTTGGAGATCAAGAACGGAAGCGTCTAGAAGATGACGAAGACCGACTTCTGGCCACCCTGCTGCACAATATGATGGCCTACATGCTCATGATAAAGGTGAAACCTTGAGTACATATTTCAGTAATACTTTGCTTGATGGACCACAAATACTTTGTAATAACTCATTTAATACTGAAGTACAAATAATGAACAAAAGTTAAAAAAACATAAAAGATGCGTTCCAATTCATTAATGGTGAACAAACATTTCACTTGTGCTATTCGTTGCTTGTTCCTTCAGTAGTTCCTTCAGTAGTTCCTTCAGTAGTTCCTTCAGTAGTCTGCAGAGGTTTACAGAATTAACAGATAACACATAGTAACATATAGTAAATGATTGGGATTGAATATAAGATTAGTATTTAACTTGTGTTATTCAAGACTTGTTCCATCAGTGGTTCCTTCAGTGGTTCACAAATGTTTACAGAATCAACAGATACAGCAACAAATATAGTATCTGCTTAGGATAAGACATGCGTCACTATTCAATAATGACGACATCAGTATGTTTCTAAGACTTCGTTCTTGGTTCGTGGTTGATAAATATTTGAGCCCCGTCAAGTAGCATGTTACCAACATTTCTGTACTGCTAAGGCGTTTTAAGGGACTGAAACACGCAGCTGGATCTTAGCTTATTTACACGCAATTATATTTGTCGATGGTTGTTCTATATTTGGCTCTTATGCAGCTTAAATTAATTTAATGGATGGATGGTCACATCACTTAGTTCAGTGGTATTTGGTAAATGAACATATAATTAATTTTGATACTGCTAATTCAAGTCATTGATGCCTGATCTTATAAAGATTCTGTTCAGAGCTTCAGACCAGACCCTTATTTCTTGTATTCCCTTGAGTAAAGAGCATCTTTTAGCTACAGTTGGACCATGACATAAAGGCAGCTGTAGGTTCATTAACTTCAGTGAATTTTTATGGTTTACTCTGCCTGTATTATCGATGTGGTCACAAATAATGGTTATTAAAACTCTTACATGTCACTTATCAACATCGTTCTAGGTTTGTTCCCAGAACACTTTGTAAAGTTCCACTGAACTTCTTTGAACATCTCTAGTGCTTTTGTTCAGCTATTCTGATAGTCCAGATTTAGAAGTGGCTTTGGAATTATATTCACTGTCAAAGCAATTTATTTGATTTCTGGTACAGGTCAACAAAAACGACATCAGAAAGAAAGTCAGACGTCTGATGGGGAAATGTCATGTCGGCCTGACCCACAGTCAGGAGATTAATGAGGTCTTGGATCGTCTATCAGAGCTGGTGAGGAACCGGGCTTACCTGCTACTGTGTGCTGTTTGCCTGTGTGGATACACATAGTGCCAAATGCTTTTCAAATTCCAGTACTGTACAAACTAAATTACTAAACCGAGTATATTTCAAATACGCTACACACCTTATTGTAGTTTTGCTGCTGCTTCTTGGTGGCTCGTTTTTGGCAGTGTATCATAAGCTTTCATTAGTCTATATTTGTCACTGAGGGAAAATGACTTTTTCCCCATGCTTTCTGTGCAGGCAGCATTAACATCAGGTAGCTAGCCATAAACAGATGGGTTACTGCAAGGCAAAGTAGAGCCATCAAAGTAAAGTAAAAAAAAAAAAAAAAAAGTCAGTTTTTTCTGTCATCCAAATAGCAAAATGGATTTGGATGCGCCCATAAATGTTAGCTGCGCCTTGCGTTTTACGCTTTGCGTTAGATTGTCAAAATAGAGCTTGTAGTCCTTGTGCCTTCTCTACTTATTCCACTCTGGTGTAGAATTGATTCATGTGACAGCTTTAGTTTTGGGTTAAGCCATTTCGCACAAAGGACAGCTTGACATTGATAGACAGCCGCGTGAATGGATAAGCTGTATAGACACCCGGCGCCATTGTGTCCCAAATTGTAGAGTGGGCGGGAACTGTCCATTAGGCCCAGTGGCAGCCGTCACATCAAGAAGCAGACATTTGTGGTGCATGCTGGGACGGATACAACGGGAGACATATTCTTCATGGAGGTATGAGACGAGGCTTTTCTTCATATTCTGATAGTCTGACTTGCTCTGTGATGTGGTTGCAGTGGCTTACGTACAGCACACTTTTGTCGCCAGGTATGTGATGACTGCATCGTGCTGCGCAGCAACATCGGCACAGTGTGCGAGCGCTGGTGGTACGAGAAGCTCATCAACATGACTTACTGCCCCAAGACCAAAGTCCTGTGTCTTTGGAGGCGTAATGGCCAAGAGACCCAACTCAATAAGTTCTACACCAAAAAGGTTGGTTTCTTCGCTGCTACCTCTACTCGCTTCCCGGATATTAGGACTGCACCACACTTGCTGGTAGCTGTCCGTCAAACATTGTTTGATGTGTCTATGCAAGGAAAATTTCACTGGTTTCCATGGTGATCCCAGCTCTGTCGGAGGACTAGCTGTATTCTTTGACAAATGTTCTTCTATTGTCTTACTGCTTTGAGTGCGAGTTTTGGTATCTAGCGTAAACCGCCTTTTTTGATAAAGCAAATCAAGAAGTTCAAGAAGACCAGAGGTCTTGTAGGTGTCGAGGGATGTGGTAATGCCTGTTAAAAGACGTCAGCTGACCCTGCCTGTGCCTGTCCCTCAGTGTCGGGAGCTGTACTACTGCGTGAAAGGTAGCATGGAGCGAGCTGCCGCCTGGCAGCAGAGCATTAAACCAGGTAAGGGGAGTGCAGACCTGCAGAGTTGTGAATGAGCAGGTACCTGCAAGCTCATGCTACTTCTTCTCAATAGAGGCCATATTATCACTTTACGGTCTGGACCGTAAAGCAGATTAATCGAACTTTGGTATGTAACATGAAAACCATCATTGTAAAGATACTAAAGAAACTAAAGAAGGTCACAGGACCGGAGAGGGGTTTAGAACTCCTGCTTTGTGGTAAAGATTGGGGCTTAGGAGTGCTGTCCCTGCAGGGCCCGAGCTGGGGGGCGAGTTCCCGGTACAGGACATGAAGACGGGCGAAGGCGGGCTGCTGCAGGTCACGCTGGAGGGCATCAACCTGAAGTTTATGCACAGCCAGGTAGCGTTACCAGCCTGAGCACGATGACGCATGCCTCTTCGCCAGCCTGTCACCCGCTCTCCCACTTTCCCGCGCTCCCTCGGCAGTGTGCCACCCACTTCCTCTGGGTGCCAGCCAGCCCCCTCCAAAACCACGACAATTCTGGCTTGTCCTCACTAATTCTGACGTTTCGGAAAACAGGAAGTTTGATGACACCATAGAGGAAGCTGTCATTCTGTGTGTCGCTTGCTTTGATTTGCTGGATGTTCTTATCCTTTAATTTGCTGAAGTCTCTTGCCAGTAGTTTCTCCTTTTTGGAAATCTGAGAGCCCCAGAATCCTGGTGAATATTGTACAGTGTTACAATATTCAAGCCAGTTTCTGTAGTAAATATTGCCTTACGGATTTATGACTTTTATGAATTCCAGATTCAGGGACATTAGGTGGTGATTGTAGAGGTAACATTAGTACAGACTGGTCCGTACTTTATTTAAAAAAAATAAATAAATAAATCATGTGTGTGTATACGTTTATTTTCTGAATTACATTATTTTGTACCCTGAGACTGTTTTTTTCCCTTTTACCTAAGGTACAGATACTTTTCATCAAATATTTATGTCCTAGCTTGTTAAATGATAGTATACAGGTTAAAAATAAATTTTCGTGTTTTTAATCCCATCTGAGCTTCCTGCATCTGCAGTGAAGAGATACAATTGATATACTGAAGACTGAGGAGGCGAAATGTGGTCATAGAAGTGAGGATCCGGAAGTTTTACTTAATTTACAATACAGACATGTACTTGTGTATTTCCCAGGGAACAGATTGAATTCAAATGAAACACTTTCAAAGTACATTAAATTGCACCACACTGTTGGGAATGGCTGTTGCAAACCGCTAAATGCAGAGCCACCTTTGGCAGGTATTCTGATTTGGTACCACCTGTTAATTTTTATAGGTAAGTGAAGTTTTTGTATGACAACAAATCTCACCCATGATGTCAGCTTCAGAAAAATGTGTGACACATTCAAAGATGATCTGAAATAGAGGATTGAAGCACTTAATCTGGGCAGAGGGATGGTGCTTAGGGATGGATTTGGTGAGTTTCTGTAAAAGTTTCATGTTCCTTTTAACCATAAAAGGGTTTTAGAGCAGTCTGACCTTTTGTTTTTATAATTCCTTAGGTATGCTACTTGTATACCAAGAAAGATAAATATAGTTATTAGCCAGGTAGTCATTTAAAGAAACTGATGTCTTTTTTCCGACCTAATAGTGACACGTTGACTGAGTTTCCAGAGTCATCATTAGAGGTCCCATAATGGTTAATATAAAAGCAACCAAGGAGCTTGAGGATCAGGACATTTCGGCAAAGTCCTGTTCAGGCAGAGTCTGTTTGCTGATGTGTTCAGACCTGTCTGGCTGAATCCCTGAGGGCACTGTTCTCTCTTTATCCATAAAAATATGCATCTTTAAAATGAAAATTTTTGCTACTGGGTCCAACCTGTTTAAAGCTACAAAACAAATGGATAGATGGAATTTATGTCACTGATCATAAATATGACAGGATAATTTAGTACAGTTTAGTACAGTCTTTTTAGTACAGTTTAAATCATATATGGTAGTGGGCTAGACTCACAATTTAATGCTAGTGAGGAGCTCTGATTGCTGGACGAGCCATGATGGAAGTGGAGATGAGGGGGTCCAAGTGCATCCAATCAGCGCGTATATTTTGATGGTCCCGGCCTCACAGTAACTATTAAAGATTGATGATCTGGGCTGTGATTGGAAGCTGAGTTGCCCCCGCCTATTCCCGAGGGGGGCGGAGCGACCGGGTGTCCGCGTCTGTGCTCTCCTGTGTCCAGTATTAATCCAAACCATTTCTCTCCCATGCTCCCTCCCCTGCAAGGAGCGGAAGGTACTCATCCTCTGCTGTCTTCGCTTCTTAGCAGTACATCCCGTCTGTCATTTCCGTCCTCTGCGCCCGTTTGTCCCTCGTCCTTTTTTCCCGTCCTCTGTCCACCTTTGCTCTCCAGCTCACTGATTAGTATGTATGTTCCTTTGCTGGTATGCGTGTGGTCAAATTTCCATGCATTAGATGCGTCATTTCCCTCAAATGTACTCATTAATGCACTCCCATGCACACTCTTCACCCGCACAAAATCATGGAAAAGTCACACTACTGTCCCACACTTTTTTTTTTTTTTTTTGTTATTGATTTGCTTCAGCATATTTGAGCTTGCATGCTGTGACGTCTACCTTATTTTTTCCAGTCATTTAATTTTGTTTATTGTAAATTTCTGTTAATGACCTTGTGGCACTTAAATCACCAGGTTATGCTAATGTTTTCTCTTCTCTGTTTTTTCTTTTCTTTTTTTTAGGTTTTCATAGAGCTGAGTCACATTAGAAAGTGCAATACTGTGAAAGGAGTCTTTGTCCTGGAGGAATTTGGTAATTCGCCCTTTTGATATTAGGCCCCATAACTGACATGGCAGCAACTCACACTTGTGACTCTTCTCATTCACAAGTAGCTTTAGCTCTGAGCACATTATTTTTTGCCCAATATTATGTTATATGATATCATATCATATTCCAGCAATGAAACACTTAGAAAGGTAACTGCTATAGTTGCATAGCTCTCAGTACTGTGTTTTGCACCCTGTACCTTGTATGATATAGGGAAGCGTAGGTGTCATCAGTAAACACATCACACTGCCCAGGAATAGTGTTGTCTTAATCTTACTAGTACCTTTTGGTTGGAATTTATGATTCCGTTTTGAACCTTGAATAGCGATAATATCTGTTAGGTCAGTGTTTCTTAACCTGGTCCCGTCGGGGATCCCTAGACGGTCCACATTTTCGGACTCGCTGGAAGGAAGCTGGGAGGGAGCAAAAACGCGGACCCTGAGGGCCGGTTTAAGAAACCCTGTGTTAGACAATGGCATGTTACTTTTTATGAAAGGGTATCTACAGGATTTTGTTAGTGCTGGGAATCCCTCATATAGGCACAAGTCCTTAAAGGGCTGATCTCGGGCATGGCTGAGAACAGGAAAGTGATAGGAGTCTGAGAGACCGTAACCGGTGCTGGTGGCTGTTCTTGAAGAGTATGTTGTGTTCCCCCATAATGCGAGTGTGAGTTACTGCCATTTCTCTAAGCCTTTATGTCCCTCTCCATCGCTATTATGAAAACCTTCATTCTCCAGCAGGTAAAGTGCTGTCACTTTTATCCCCCTCCTTTCTACCTTCTGCCAGCTCCTTGTTCTCCTTCCCCTATGACTCCCATTGCTCCTCCTCCTCTGCTCACCTTGTTCTCTTCCTATTCCCCACCACCAGCATTGGAGCTGGAGGTCAGTTTTTTATATAGAGGGTTAAAAAAATAGTTGTGCTGCAGGATCAGATGGAAAGACTGATTTTCAGATTTTCAGGTGATCTGAGCTCCTGTAGCTTTGGGTGATGATCATTGTCTTCTTTCTGGTCTCCTGGTTTCTTAATGGGTAGTTCATTTTATCCCTTACCAGAGGCTTCATCATTAGATTTTTTCCTTTTGCACAACCATTAGTCACTTGCATAGTTGTTTAGTTTTCTTTTTCTCCTCTTAGCAAGCACATGACATTTGTGTCTTTTGCAATCATGGCAAGTTTACTTGCATGTGTTAGAGCTACTAAATATTTATATCTTAAATAGGTATCATAAATTGGTAATACATTTTCATATGTCCTTCATTGTTGCATGAGCCAGTCCCCCCCACTGCACGCCTGTTCTTGGGCTTTGGGTTACAGGAAGAGCACTTCAGTCCTCATTGTTCACTTGACCAATAAAATCCCTTTGCTGCTCTTCACTGAAATGGTTAGCCGTGCGCTACAGGTTTCATTAACTGACATGACACGGCCGAGTTTGTGTGGGGTGTCCCACTGCGGCCTCGGAGACGTTATGGACACTGTGTCCATGTCCTGGTTCATTGAACCATTTTCCTGTAATGTACCTGACATGCAGATAGAATCAACGTGCTACCAGTTCATTTACGTGTGTTTCTGACCTCAGTGATTTAGGATCTATCTTTTCGTGGCCGTCCTGGGTATGTGGATGATTCCTGCTTTTCTACATGCCTTTTGAACTGCTATTAAATGTACAGACTGTCCATTCCAGCTCATGACTTTACAGTTTAATTTTATTTTTTTAATGAAATCCATATTCTGTGTCCAACCCGTCTGCCTGTAGTTCCTGAAACTAAAGAAGTGGTGATCCACAAGTACAAGACTCCAATGGTGAGTACTTTCAGGTTCTGCGTCTTTAAGACCTGTGTGATTGCATTCAACAACACACCTTAAGCGGTTCAGCATTTCCTTTAATCTCCCTGCACTACTGGGATATCTAGAGCTAGTATTTGCTAACGTAACTCCGGTAGAATGTACCTTTGATTTCAAAGCCGACCTCTTTTAAATGTCAGATTCACCCCATAATTGGGTACTTGTGGGCTTTTGAGCTTGGCTTTGCTGTTGATATTGGATTATGCCAGGCGTTTGTCTAATTCATGGGATACACCCGCCAACATGGACCCTCCTCCTTTCTCCACAGGCAGACCAGATCTGCTACTCCGTGCTGTGTCTTTTCTCATATATGGCAGCAGTGCGGGGGAAGGAGACGGAGGGCAAGTCCAAGGCTCCTCCCCTGCGAGCCACACCCAGCTAGTACCTACACTCGGCTCCTCCCACCACCTTCTGACGGGCTCCGAACATCAAGCCCTTGGCTTTTACTCTGCACGAGTGAGAGGAGCATCCATTCATCCACCCGTCCGTCCCTTTGACTCGGCTTATCTTCCTGTGCCCAACCCCTCACCTGTAGGACCCTAATCTATATTTGGGGCCATTTAGACCAGTTCATTGAATGTAGTCCTGCTGTTTCTTCTCTTCCAAATCCTTCTGCCATGTGTTGTCGGGAGGAAAAGAAAGTCCTGCACAATCGGTGATCTTGGAGAAGAAGAAAAGAGAAAAACTTTGGAGACCTAGGGCTCTGCGACTCGGAAAGTTTAATTCCGCTTTCCCCAAAACGCTGGCTGTACAGTAAATATTAATGTGCTTTATGGGGTCATCATTCCTCTGCAGTCTCCTCTGCTTGAATCCTTGAAACGTACAGGATCCTTAAAATGGTGGCATGTTGGGAAACTCTCCTAGCTGAAGCAAACGTGCCATTGGCTCCTTCACCTCTAAAGCACACTGGGAGACACTATCGAGGCTGGTGGGCACCAATGACATGCGAACCACAACAGAAACCTTCCCATTGTTTGGCTTTTGAACGGTTCCTTTACTTACAGTATTGTGAGTGTTCCGAAATGTTTTGCTTGCCCTCGTCTTAGCTGCTGTGCCAGTTGTAATGTTTGTTGTCTGTGATCAGCACAGTTAAATTGCATGTTAATAATAATAAGACGACGTTTTAAACGCTGTACATTTCACTTTAGCGGTCAAGCATTACAAGTCGACTATTGTTTGTCCTCTAGATGTGCAATAAAGTCCATCTCGAGTTAGAGTGGTCCGAGACAACCGTAAGCAGAGAAGTTGAACTTAGTTTAACTGTATGCATAATTTAGCAATGAGCAACAGGTACAACATGAAAATCAGCTGGGTTTGAAAAGCCTGTCCTGTAGTAATAAGAGTTTCTGTACTTCAGCATTTCAGTCCTGTCATACTGTGCACAAGGGAGATTGAGCACCTTCTGTCCCACAGTAGGCTGTAGTGTCATTCCTAGGATGTATAATATATGTGGAACTCTAGAAGCCATATACTTTTGTGGTATTTTTTTGGTTTTATGTTTTTAAAGAAAGAAATCTGTGTATGTGTGAGTGTACGTGCGTGTGTGGGTGTGTACAGACAGATCGTTACTCCTACCATGAAAAATAAAATCCTTTAGATGTACCGTGTGGGGAGGAGAAGAAGAATATTTATCAGGATGTAAATATGTCTGTCACAGGAAGAATAACCTAAATGTGTTGGCTGGAAGTTGTGGAAATCTATAGCGAAGTGTGTCAGCAATGTGCAGAAATCTGCTACTGTAGAGAACAAGGGGAAGTGGTGTAAATACTTAAGTGTTAAAGGTATTTATAGAAATTGTACAGCTTTGGCAATAAGAAAATAAATGATGTCCAACTTGAAAGGATTTTTATTCATTCATTTACTTATTTACCTAGTGTCTGTTGTATTTTGCCTGTTAATTTCCACTGCATGCAACATAGTTGCTATAGTGTGTTAATATATGTGAATGTACTAGTGTGTATGTGTGTGTCTGTTTGGGGGGTATGCATATATTGCATTTGGGGACCTGTTATTTTGATGTTGATCAAAGGATATGGAACAAGCTCTTAATTTATGTTGGGTGTTTGATTGCCGTTTACGTTACTGCTGTCTCTTGGCATCATATGGCATCAGTTGCAAACGTGGCCAACGCTGTTCTTCAGTGGTTGGGGGATTTAAATCCCACTGCTGCTTTATGTAGTGTTTGCGTGTTCACCCCAGGTTGTACAGCTTTCCTCCAGCAATGCAAATATGTGTAATTCGACTGGCAAATGTCATGTGTGAGTGCTGTATGGGATAGGCTCCCGGCCCTCACTACTCTGTATGGGATAGGCTCCTGGCCCCCCACTTCTCTGTATGGGATAGGCTCCCGGTCCCCCACTACTCTGTATGGGAGCTCCCGGCCTCCCACTTCTCTGTATGGGATAGGCTCCTGGCCCCCACTTCTCTGTATGGGATAGGCTCCCGGCCCCCCACTGCTCTGTATGGGATAGGCTCCAGACCCCCACTACTCTGTGTGGGACAGGTTCCCGGACCCCCACTACTCTGTATGGTTTAGGCTCCTGGCCTCCCACTACTTTAACCAGAATAAGCAGATTTAAGATCTATGGTTCATATTTATTGCTTTTATTTTTATTATCCCCTTTCTGTATATCTTTGTACCTAGACTAAGATTTCTCACTGGGATAATAATAGTCTTATTTTTAAACCATTTTATTCTGTCGTGCCTTAACTTGTATTAGGTTATTGCCTTACCTGCACCACCACTTAATGGCCACAAGGCGGAGACATGACTATGGTATTGCAACAAGCAAATATGTGTAAATTATATGTGAGCATAAAACCGTCTAATTTTTTTAGATATGATTTTCTAGATCTATTTTGCTGGCTTCTCCCACAAACATGCATCCAAATTATAAGTATTTAGTTAAATTGCCTGTTGGAAGGACCTACATGAGTCATTCGAATGTGTGTGTTAAATTGTTTTTCTTTCAAAAATGCCCTCACGTGCACTTTATCTTTGGTCCTGAAAATGTGTCTCAAGGTACAATTAAGTTTGTCTGTTGAGAAACCATTATGACATGGCGATATGTTGACGGACATGTCTGTCTGGCCAAACCCTCTCGCTTCGGGATGTTGAAGGACTGGCCAGCACCTTACTCCACACCACCTGTCCCTTTCCCTCACACATCCTCCCTCACCTGCCATTCGACACCAATGTGGGGTATTGTTAGACAAGCTTTCACAGTACACATTGCGAGCCCTTCACAATGTGATATTGTCATGAACACTTGACATCTGCTTTGTTCCTGGCACATTACACCGTCAGGACATTTTAATATAGAGAGTGAGAGGTGGATGATTCTAAATTTCACTTTATCTCTAGGTAGTCTAGTTGGCTCTCACTGTCCAAAAACATGCAGCTATATAAATTGGCATGTGTGCATGCCCAGTAATGCACTGGCAAACCATCTTGTGTGCCCTGACCTGCACGGGATGCATGTTCTCCAGGTTCCTGTCACCTAGGCATGTGCAGAGCTGGAGCAGGCCACGGGGCTGAGGGTGCTTCATTAAGGGCCTATCTGAGACTGTAAGTGGATCACGTAACATTTACCAAGGGGGACCCCTATTCGAGCACCTGCCCCCTGAAAAGGTCTCTGCACGGTGTTGCTGTGAACCTTCTCAGCACTAGTCGCTCAAAATGGATGTATGAAAAAATATTTTTTAAAACGCAGCTAAATAACCCCAGCCTTTGAGGAAGGTTTTTATTCATTAAATGCGAAAATGTATGACAGTTGTGAATGTGCAGAAAAGGTTCATCTCGGGCTGCACTCTGCTTTCCACTGAAATAGGTTCACGGATGTTAAAAAGGTGTGAATGTCGACTGTACTTAGTGTTAGCTCATATGTCCTGGTGGTTTCAGCAATTCTAAATATAGGGCAAATATAGCATTTTATTTGTATTTGATGCTTGTGTTTGTCTTTTTTCAGCTGGGTAGGAGGCCTCACCTTAAGAAAACAATGTGTTTCTTCACAGGTGAAAATGCCCGCTTGGTCCCGTGCTATGACCAGTTAAATCTACCACCGTGATTTACACTCACCTAAAGGATTATTAGGAACACCATACTAATACGTTGTTTGACCCCCTTTCGCCTTCAGAACTGCCTTAATTCTACGTGGCATTGATTCAACAAGGTGCTGAAAGCATTCTT
>JAODKL010000009.1:2131256-2148492 GCA_026780765.1 Petrocephalus schoutedeni | reverse complement strand
ATGTGATTGGTTGATTAGATAATTGCATTAATGAGAAATTGAACAGGTGTTCCTAATAATCCTTTAGGTGAGTGTAGTTGTTAGGTGGTTGTAGCTCTCTATGTGCTCGTTTGCCTGCTCAGTGTGATACCCCCCCCACCAGGGCATCTTTGATGTCACACTCAGGTGCCCCACCCCCTCAGACACATGCCATGGGCACCTGCTGTGTGAAGTGCAGTGTGATGGATATTGTTGCCGCGATCACCAGCTGCTCCAGAGACTGAGGATCAAGAACTCCTAATTCGCTATGTCCGAGTCATTTTGGCCATGATATTCATGCTCAGGCTAATTGCCCTTGCAGGAAACCAAGTCACTATATGGATTGACACTATGCTTAGGAAGGGAAAATTGTTTTGGAAACCCCCCCCCCCCCCTACATTTAGTTGTTGATCTCAGAGAATTTCAGAGATTCGTTTTAATGGTGCTGGGTTCTAACTTTGAGGCAAGTATTTTTTAAAATTACGTCAATTATGAGGCACGTGTTTTTGAGTTTATCTAAAGTTGATGTCAGTCTAATACTGAACTTAAAAGTAGTATGTCACAATGTAATTCTTTTTTTATTACACAAATGGCATAAATTACTCCATGGACTGTCTGATCCGGCTTCCCCTCAAAAGTGTACGTCGCTTTGGAAAAGAGCACCTGCTAACTTAATAACACGTCGATGTAAGTTATATGTGAACATTAAAAATGATTTTTCTTTTGCAGAAAAAGCCAGAGTAGCAAATGAAAATGTAGAGTGGAGACCCTGACTGGGAAAGTGCAAAGAATGCGTAATCTTGGACATGGCTGGTATATGGAGCAAGGGACACCTTCCCAAATAGCACCCTTTCAAGTATGACCTGACGCACCACAGCTTCATAGAAATATGGGTCAGAAATAATGCGTTGTGTGATGGTCAAACTACTGAAATTCGCAAGTGAATATCTTATCGGCCCCTTTAAGGAATATGGCATATAATTGGAGATTGGAGAATTTTTGTAAAAAACAATAAAAGCATAGTGAATAGTCCTTAAATCCAGATCATGACAAAGATATCTTTTCTGTCATTACCAAATGTGCATATAGAATGTTCATTTCTCTGATTGATTGTGCTATACTGTATATATATATATATATATATATATATATATATATATATACACACACACACGCGCACACACACACGCACACATACACTTTCTTGGCATACTGTTGGGATCCGTGCAGATGGCCTCGGCATTTCATGAGTAAATGCAAGGCGCCCGGGTGGGGGCTTAGCAGCCAGCCAGTGCTCCAAGGCTGTGCGGCAGGGCGCCATTGTGTGCTCACATTCTGGCCTCGCTTCCCAACAAAGCCTCTCTAATGGCCTCCCACATTTGACACCCAAACTGACACCCCAGGCAGCCCAGACACGCTGCACCCTCCACGTATGACGCCCAAAGGAAACAAAATGCCTCAGCTTTTAAAGTGCTGTCAGGGCATGCCGCGGTTGTCGCTCCGGCACCAGTCCCCCCCCTCCACGACCCCTTGTCTTTATTAGTACTTAGCACCCCCCGTGCCTCTCTCTTTATGGCAAAGCCAAGCCGTCCGCCAGTAATACTGCACTGAGATGACCTTGTACTGAAGTCACCAAGCTCACTTCTGGGGCTCGTTTGCCTAAATGTAAAGTTACTTACTGTAGTGCAAAAGTATAACGTTAAATCTATCCGTAATTGGGCTCAACATACTGCTGTTGACAAGAAGGCAAAAGAAACTTCTTACAGCATGTGTTCGAGCATCAAAGCTACTATATTTATTTCAATAAATTACACAGAAATACATATCCTAGATGAGCTTAGAAAGGTCAAAAGAAAAGCAATAAGGCACATTCTCAACAGATTCGACTGTCTGCACATCTGAACATGCATGTGTTCTCTTGTTTTATATGCTGCTTGCTTTAAATAACTGAAATGTTTGAGACGACCTCTGTAAGGGAAAGATGTCCAGGGCGAAGCAGATTCCTCATATAAACGGTGACGTTGGTGTCCCAGGATGGAAGGTCACCCCCACGCCAAATGGATATCCCCCCCCCCCCCCTTATTTCTTTGTGTCTTCTTTGGTGATTTGAGCTGCAAAGCAAGACCAGAGTGAATACATTTCATCAGTAGCATTGTAATTTCTAAAATGTAACCATGGTGAGAAGTAGACACCCCCCCCTCCCCCCCACCAAATATCAAAAACTGCTGCCCCCTCTCCTGGGCAACACCAAGACAGGACGTTCTAAACAAAAGTGTCAGCTACTGTAAGTGATTAAATGTAAATGCGAGAAAATGGGGGATTCCTCGGGAAAATTATATACGGCAAACATACGATTTCCATGAACTGCCGCACTACCCCTTAACCTAAGCAGATCACTTTAAGAGGCTCTTTGTCACTCCAGATGTCTAATTGTTGAAAAAAAAAATTGCTTCTGATCACCAGGGCGAATTTTGTTGACATCATAAATTAGAAAATGGAGGTGGGATGATGAGGAGGTGGGGACCAAGCGAATAGCTAGCACAATCTTAACATGGCTTGTTGAGTATTTTTATACAAGACAAAAGGTCAACAAACAGTTCCTTATGAAACGGTGGCATTTAAAATGACAACTGTGTAGGCAGATATGGAAACTGGTTTCTGCTGATGGCTAAGCTAAAAAAAAATATTTCTTCCTGGAGTTGCATCCAGCTGAGTAACATACTATCTATCTCCAGTTGCAGACACATGCATCAATGAATAGTAGTTGTCCCATATCCAGAGAACAGTTGGATTTCTCTGCATTTGCACCTGTGAACTATAAGCCTTTGTGCCCAGCTTGCTAATTATACACACCAGCTGACCAGGCTGTCTTCCGCGTTACATGAAAGAGTTCCTGTCTGATTTAAAAGCTTTACAGTTCATGAGGTATTAGCCAAGTGAATAAGCCAAACTGTCTTTAACGTAATTTAATTTTCACTTTTCTGGTTTAATATTTTTTGGGATTTTGGGATTATTTGGAACTGGTAAGGAAGCAGCAGTCACCGCACTAATTCCAAGACAGTCACAAGTCCAAATTCCAATCCATAATGTAAGTAGCTAGATAGCATATAGATATACCATTGCTTGCACAAATACAGTACAGGCACTACACGGTCACCTCCCTTTTTCCTGGTACTAACAAGTTTCTCTGTTGTCTCCAGTGTCCTGCAGTGTGTTTCTCAGACTTCACTTTTGACAAATATGCACATAAAGCTCATTTACCAAGCAACAGGTGATGATTAAGTGTAGTGCAACTTCATCTGTAAGAAACTGTGCCTTTCACTGAGGATCTCCTGAAGCTGGGTTTGCCTGTAACGTTCGGTGCGTAAGCCCAAAGCGATACTCACGTCGGACCTCCAGCTTGCATTCCACAGAGTCCTCCCCAGAGTCATTCACTGCCTTACACGTGTAAACACCCCCATCAAAAGGGCAGGGCTTCCGGATCTCCAGGGTGAGGACACCCTGCTTGCTGAACATCCTGTACTTGGCCTCATTGGAGATGTCCATCTTGTTTTTGTACCAGGTCACTTTGGGCTAAGAGTTTAATAGAAAGGGATCAAAATCCCCCTATCCAAGTGTGTTATTGTCATCATTATTATTTTGAAATGTCCCTTATGCGAATTATCTATGAAGCAGGATTTGCATACATAAGTTGCATGCAAATCTTCATATATACGTGAATATAAATACAAACATGGATAACAGATGCCTAAAGAATTGCAGTACTATATGTTGTACAATTTTTTCAGCCATAAAAAGGGCCTGTTTCTTATTCTTTCAATCATGTATTCACCTTCTCGTTTTTTGGTTTATTTAAAATCAATGGGTTTACCATCACTAAAATCATTAACAAAGTAACCATATCCATTCTTCACTGGGACCTGGCCACCCTTACCTTGGGGATACCACGCACCGAGCAGCTCAGAGTGGCATTGTAGCCAGCGATCACCGAGCGGTTCACTAAGGGGTGAGTAAATTTCGGCGCTTCCGAGAAGTCTGGATCCTTGTAGCTGGGTGGTTTGTACACAATTCCTGAGAACAATAGAAATAAAGTCTTCTTCCTCTTTTCCGCTCTGATTATGGGGCATAATAATTTATACCTGTCTCCTCATGCACTTTTGTTTTTGAAAAATATTAGCCAACAAAAAAATTAAACATTCAAATAAATGTGTTGCAAACTAAGTTGAATTTTAATCTGGACTGAACAACAGATACTACAGCTGTCTGTTAGATCTTCAATGAGAGATGGTTGAATGTCTGTCTCTGAAGATAGCTGCTTTTAAGCAAACCTGTTTTCTGGATGTAGGCGCTGTCCTTGGAGCAGCAAGGTTCTGGACTCAGACCCACCATGTTGATAGCATAGACGCGGAAAACATACTCGTTGCCCATGATGAGATCCGATACCACGCAGTTGGTGCGTCGGTATTGGTCGAATACAGTGTACCACTCCTGCAGAGGGTTTAGCCATTCAGGTTAGCATTTATTCACCATAAATATTCAAAATATCAAGCAGGGCTGCACCATGTTTATGCTTCTGTTGAAAATAACTTGAAATCTTTAGACATGATTGTGAGATAAGATAGCGTGAATATTGATATCCAAGATATTCATCAAGAAAAGGAAGTGCACCATGTGAAACTGCGCATGTTGGCCACTTTTTTGGTCATGGCTCTCAAATGGCAATTTGTTACCTCTCAGGGTGAAAATCCAACAGTTCAAACTGAGATATAGGTCATATGTCTCCTCACTGTAGTAACAATTCTTAACAAATCTCCTCGTCTCTCTACGAATTCCACCTTTTCCTCATCTCATTTCTGCAAGATGGATTGGATGGTATATCCCAGGGTGAGGTATAGCCATTTCTGCAGCACGATGCACGTTTCCCCCTTGTGTTAACCCCAAACAGCTCTGCTTTATTTTAATCCCAGCCCATTTTGTTACTATAGTTCCATTTTCACTACAAATAAAGTCCTTATCCCTTCCTTCTGTCGCCATGTCACATTGTTGTATTTACCGTACTCCCTAGTCCTACAATGATGAATCCACATCCTTAGGCTTCAGATCCTGCGTGGGGCCAGTCAATCCTATAAGCAACATAGCAAGCTGCCTTGGGTGCCAGCATCTGAGGGGCACCAACTTAACCAGCTGATTTCACTTGCACTCGGTGCTCACCATCTGAGACAAAGTGAAAAAGGCTTGCATGCATCCCTAGAAGTACTTATGCCCACTTTGCTGGCAGCAAAGAACAGCTACACAATGTCAGAGCACCAACTTCTGAGGAAGTAGTGTGGCACCACCTAATCCAGCCAATCGACCAATGAGTGCCACAAGTGAAACTGGCTAAATGGGCACCCCTAAAAGAATGTGCACCTTCTGTAGTGCTAGCACAGACCAACTAGGCAACATGGGGGGTAGGAAAGTTGCCAAGAATGCTGTATGATTAGCATTGTGACAAAAAATCTGTTAATAGTGCAGTAAAACACTTTTTAAAGGTTTTTTGACAGAAATAATGATATGCCTAAAATTACGACATTTTGTGGCTGACTGGCAGTTTACCGTGTTAACCTTTCGCCTTAGACAGAATGGGGGTCTTATCAGGGACTGAACTATGCTTCTGACTTCTGTCAGTTTGCTGACAACGCAGGGTATTCCTGTGGCCAGCAGGGTCACAAGGACGGGTAAAGATATCCCTGACAATGGCACAGCCATACCCCATGGCATAGCGTACATACACCTTCAATTATAGCTCAGTGGTAGAAGGTTTCATGGCTATGATTCATGACATGAAAGACAATGCTGGCGGTCACCCTGGAATTACGAGTATCTTTTTGGTGAAAGCATGAATTTGCAAGGACATCATAATTAAACACTGAAGCGGTGATCTTCCCACAGCAGTCTTTTTTACATGATATCTCATCTAGGTCTAAGCTGGTCTAAATGTTGTCTACTAAAGGGTGATGGAGTTGTGTTCTCACAGTGACACCTACCATGGTCTTCTTGTCTGCTTTCTGGATGGTGTATCCTGTTATCTCACAGTTCCCATTATCCTTTGGTGGCTTCCACTCAAGAGCCACGTTGAAGCCCCACACATCTGTGATTTTTACATTCTCGGGTGGGCCAGGTAAGTCTGTGAAGTTCAAGAAAACCATTTACATTTATAATCCCCAAAAAAGACATTCCCTTTTACAAAATGCCCTGTCACCCTGGCCTGGAGTTTGTGTATAGAAAATAATGTGGCAGAAATTAAAGCTAATTCTAGAGTCTGTGTGCATGAGTATCTGGAATTGCTCAGACTCCGCTGCCGATTTTGGCCCATGAGAAGGACACTCCTTCCCTCTCTCCTCTCTTTTGGCTCCATCAGCTGTTCAGAATGCTCTCCCATCAAATGAACAGACAGTGACTGAGGCTATCCCTGGAAGACCTTGTCTTCGCATGAGTTTCTAAAGTAGGTTAGCCCTTGTTCTTTAATGGGGGTTAAAATTATCTGTAAGATATGTAGGAGGAACTGAGTAACAGCCTTTTCTTCTCCCCATGCACATATACTAAGTGCGATGTCCATCTTCACTTTTAGACAAGGATTACATCTTCTAATCTTTTGGTTACTAGGCAATACTCCACAGCCATTGTAAAATATAGAGATACAAGAAATGATTGCCTAGGGGGCTAGAATGTCTAGATGTTTTTAAATAAGGTTTCAAAGCAATAGAATTGAAATGTTATAACTCAGGGGTTTATATTGTGACATTCAGGACAGGATACAGGGGATTAATGCTCACCTACAATCTGAATGGTTATACTGGCCTTGTCCTCCACGTTTTCAATCTGCAGGTGCACCTCATACTTTCCAGAATCCTTACGTTCAGACTTGCGAATAAATAGGATGGTGTCAGTGTCGCTGTTCCGGATGTTGACCTGCTTGGGGTCTACAGGCTCACCCTCTTTCGTCCAGGTGACTTTGGGCCTTGGCTTTCCCTGTGAAGAATGTCAACAGTTGCCAGAAGTGGACAATTCAGGCCCAGGAAGTAAAAATCCTGACCAAGGCATGTGACTGTGACTCTTTACTCGACCGGTTGGTTGAAACAAAATCTTAGTCTGGATTTTTACTTCCTGGTCCTGAACTATCAACCTCTGACAGTGGGTTGCCCTGCATTGCTTTCTGTGACCTCTGCAAGTGCTTGCAAATTAATCTGGTTTTAGAGCAAATGAAAATGTGAGGCATAGGGTTTGTCTATGAGAGGTCATATGTGTCATCTTTTTCCTTCTTTCTGGAGTGCTAAATTGCTAACAAATATGAATTAAGTGCTCATGCATATTCATATATTCTACTTTCCCATAACAGTATACATACCATTTTTAAATATGGGAAATATCCTACATTACAATCAGAAAGCATGTGGCAGCATTTTCCTGAGAAGTGTACAGTATATCGGAGTCAATCGTTTTAATCTGAATGCCAAACTTACAGATGGTATTGTACTTACAATACTATAGTGTGTGATTATACTGCATCTTATGAAAGTTTGGAGCCTCTGTGCTTTATTTATACCAGAGGAAAATAGTAATTTAATTAAGTCCTAGGTGATATACACGAGAACTAGAAGCTCTGGTAAAGATTTAGTCTTTTTTACTTAGTTCTTTTGTACTGTGACGATCCCATAGTCTGCCGTACAAGCACAACGCATCAGCTTCCAATTCTTGCTTCCACGGTTCCATAACTTACCTGGAATGGAATAACCAGGTTTATCGATTCCCCAACCTTTTTGATCAGAGTTTGGCGGAGATTTCGTGGAACCCATATTTTAGGCCGTTCTACAAAAAAACAACAAAAAATCAAATAAACAAGTAAACAAGCTAATGTTCCACAAAGATACACACACATACACATATGGCCAATACATTACATTCATGAGGGTTAAGGGTGAACATGAGGGTTAATGGCCATTCAATGGCCATCATGGCCAACCAAAATACAGTATAGGAAAACAGGCTACTCTCCTGAAAATGTAGTAGTATATAAGAGTGCTGACCACAATGGAGGATATATGAAAAATAACGAACACAGGTATGTAACATACCACCTCATCACCATTGTTCCATGAATGAAGAGCAGAAACTTTGCTCAAGTTACAGGAGCTAGGTGATCAAATTTGTATAAGGAAATGGAGGGAGGAAGCGACCCAAAAGATTTTCTTCACTCTTTTCTGCAGTATCTTACAAACTTCATTAAGTCAATGGGTTGATAGCTAAGGCAGATAGATATTTGCAACACTCTCTTGTCTCTGTGTAGTTTTCCTGCTTTACTCTGCTTTATATTGCTATGGAGTAACAATCATCACAATAAAGCAGAAGGAGAATAACCCTCTGTGGATATCATTTAGTAGTGGTGAGATTCTGCAAGCTTGCCAGGGGGTGTAGAGGACAGCAGTGCAGACTCACGCATAATCTCTCGGATAGTGACAGGCTGGGCGAGCCTAGCAGGGGCACTAGGGCCAGCCTCGTTATAGGCCCGAACGCGAAACTTCATCTTCTCCCCTGTCGGAAGGTCACGGATGATTACCGATGTTCTCTCCGTCAGCCCCTCAAACGCTGGCACCCATTCGTCGGCTGTAAAGCGAGAGAAAAAGACAGAATCAGAAGTAAAAGAGGTTAAAAAGCACCATTGTTCAACGCTTTGCCAACTTAGGAACGCTAGTGTGCCAAACAAGCTGTCTACTCAACATTAACATGGTACTAAGGATGTTCCAAGTAGTGCTAGAGACACTGGTAGCAGTGAATGAGACGTGATCTTGTGCTTGTATGCAAGGAATTTGCAACGGTAAACATTCATTGATGGTGAGTAATCAGTTACATGTATCAGCATTACGTAATAAAATTACAAAATAACTGTAAGTGTAATGAGATACAGTTACTGAGAAAAAGTATGCAATTAAATTAATGTTACTCAAAACGTTGATGATTACAAAGGGGTTACATGTAAACATATTCTTTTTGGTAAAAAAGTGACAGAATAAGACAAACTTCAAGATAGTATCTTGAATATCTGTTTTTGGGATTGGAAAAGCTGGTGCGATGAGAGACTGTACCACATGCAGCATCATGGAGGGCATTTCAGCAAGGACACTCACAGCCTTCGTTGCAGTACTCGACTGCATATCCTTGCAGGGTGGAGGAGCCCAGGCGCTCTGGGGCCTTCCACTTTAGGGAAATGGTGGTGTCACTGATGTCATCGACGCTCAGGCCAAGGGGCTCACTCGTAGGGGCTGGAGGGGGAGGGATGAGAGTACGGGTCAGACATTATCATTCCTGCGTGTGAGCTGTAACAAAGCCCCACCATGATGTCTAAATGAATGATCTTCATCCTGCTACTGACCAGGCCAAAACTGAATTCAGATTACCATTCGAGGAAGCTCCCCCTGGGATCAATAATTTGACTGGTACATACTTTGCAAGCTACAGACAAGCCTAAGCAATTAATATAAACATAAACCAAACAGAGCTTATATATGCATATATAATAAAATGCAAATAAAAAGAACAATTACAGGTATGCTTCTCTAGCGAATCAAAACACCCTACTGAATAAAACAAAACCAATTAAAAACATCAGTATATTTCATTTAATAAAGGCAACTATTTAGAAATGCAACTAAATAGCCAGTGTTCAATAGTCCATGTTTTAGTGAGAATATTTTTCTTTTTCCCTTGAACACATTATAGCTAAAAGCAGAAGCCTACTGCCAACAGGTTCTGGTTCTGGTTCTGGTTCTGGTTCTGGTTCCGCCTCAGGTGTGGGCTCCGCTTGTGGAGGCGTCTCCTCAGTGGTGTTTGTGGCCCCTTCCTCTGTGGCTGGGCCTCCTTCTGCAGATATGGGCTCTGCCTGGCCAAGTTCATCTGTCGGGGGTTGTTCTGGACCAGGTTCCTCTGGCTTTTTAGGTGCATCTTCAGGTTCTTCCAGCGGCTGCTTCTCCGCCATCTTGGGGAGCTTCGGTTTTGTCATGGCTCTTATAGGCACCTGAGCTTAGATACTTCTCACTACTGCTCTGCCCCCTGTGGCCGCTGGGCCAGCGTACTTCCCTGGGATACGAGATGGTCCCGTGGCAGTGGGCTGAGCTCCCTCTTCTGCAGTGTGGCCAGGCCTAGCCTCGTAGCTCTCTAATATACATGTATTTATAGAGGTAAATGCTGGGCATAGTTTCCTAACCACCTGCTTGTGTGACCTCTGAACCTGTTGGATTAAAAACAGGCTCAAATGGATACCTCTGTGTTCACACCCATTGAACCGGGACCAGTAAGGGGAGGGAGGCCGCTGTGTGCGCCACACAGTCTACTTGCTCGTCACAATAAGGCCCACAGGCCATTGAGTTTTGCTACAGATGTAACTTCAAGTAACTGACTTCACGGTCCACTATAAAGAAGTGTAAAGCTTGACCAATGACAATTTAACTATATATGGGAATATTATGGAGCCCAGCTCATGACTTAATGATGATATATCATGGCAACGCGTTAATGTATTGTGGGAATGATGACGATAAAAATTATGCACATTGTGGGAACGATTCATTTAAAACGTGGCCACGTTTTACTAACTCGTTCCCTCATTTGAATTAAACCCTGGCCATCTTTTACATCGGGAGCAAATAAAACGTGGCCATGGTTTAACTAAAATAATGGAACAAATTCAGAACATGTGGTCACGATTTATCTAAAACGAGGGAATGATTAGTAAAATGCGGCCACCACAAGTGGGGTGCCGCAGAATACTAGTTACCTTAAGTAAAATATCGTAAATTATAATCTCCTTATAATCGTCCTATATAATTATATTCTCACTAGGAGTGAAAAAATGATGATGATGATAATCTCCTATAATCTAAAATATAGTCTTTGTAGTGAATTTATAATAATTATTATTCCAGTTGGAATAGGAGCTTGGGAACTGAAGAACTGGATATATAGGTCCAAGTGGGGTGGCTCCAACAAGTTCAATGGAGGTGAGAAATAAGGGGACTCACCAATCGGCATGAAGGGCTGGGAAACAGGGCTGGGCTGGGACATGCCGATGGCGTTCACCGCCAGGACCCGCATCTCATAGAGCATCCCCTCGATCATCCGCTTGGCTTCATAGGTAACCCCCTTATGTGGGTCGAAATTCAGCCTCATCCACCTGTAGCTCTTCTTCTTCTTCCTCTCCAGTACATAGCCTAAAGGGAGATTTCAAAAGCTCCGTGATGATGCACAAGATTTATGTGATGCCAATAATTACAGAAGTCACAGAAAGGCTGCTGCTAAAGATTCATATAACATTGCGGAGTGACATTTTCATTTTGTGGGATCTATCTGTAAAATACCATAAACCACAGCATGAGGTCTACCCTTGGTTTCCTAATTAGAATCCAAATATTGCATATGAGAAGTGCATCTCAACTTTATGTTGGTTATACTGACCAATTATAGGCTGGCCACCATCAAATGATGGGGGATCCCATTGGACGATGCAGGAATCTTCCCCAACGCTCAGAATTCTGGGTGCCTGAGGGGGATCTGGCACATCTGGAAACAGGAAATACAATAAATGATACACATGGACCACAACTACCATGATGATGGGAAAAAAACATGGGACACCTTTGATATTTTATATTTCCAGTTTACCAGAGTACCATTTATTATTACCTATGTCTTTATTATTTTTGTTGGTGCAGAATATGATCTTTTGGTAATAGTTTAAAGCTGCTGAGGAATTCCAAAGGAAATGTTTAATTAACAAAAATCCCTTAGCATAAAATAATAATAATAATAAATACATATTTTAAAATTATATTAAACGATATTAAATATTAAAATAATAATAACATTATCTATTTAAACTCATCTATGCTAAACGAGCAGCCGGTATTTTTCATTGCTGATACCTTTAGTGTAGATACCAGTCAGCAGATAAAGGTCATTCTCTTTATAGCATAACGGCGTGCTACTCCATAAACAAAAGAACAGGTCAAGGTGGCTCTAATTTATGCATAAAAACAGATGCAGCATTGGTGTCATCTGTGGTGCTCTGAGATGCAGAGGAATCTGTCTGGAGCTCGCTGGGGATGTGGCGCAATATACAGCAATCCAGCCGTGTAGCTCAGTGTCACAAACAGTGGAAAGATACCAAAGTGACAGTTTGATGACTGTACAATGACAAAATGCCAACTTTTAAGTTAACCCTTTAATTGCAGGAGGAGGAAATGAAATCACGGTTAGAATATAACCTAATTGTCAAGGTACTTGGCCTGTGGCTGGCTTTAAGCTGATCTATAGATTTGATGTGATTCTACTTGGGGTCACATTTAAAGGCCCTCTCTACTTCCATAAATTAGCTAAACTGGTACTCGCTTGGCTTTACAAATTGGCTTTTTACCCATGACTACTTGGCATAGCAAATGTTTCCAGCTGCTCAGGAGTCTGTGCCAGGTACGATCAGCAGGACACTTGCATATGTGACTTGGAAAGTGTCTGTAAGCCTAGTTTCCATGAACCTCATTTCTACTAGTACCATCCTGGTTCTGGTGCTGGTTCTTTAGCACTACCTGAGAACCGGCCCACATTTCCATTGGTTAATACAAACGGTAAATATGACTACAACAGACATAATACTTTTGAGTTTGTTAAATAATGTTTTTTGACGGAGAATGTTTAGGCTAATGCTAACTTAAGCGCCAGTGTTAATTAAATAAGCACCAATCGAAACATAATGTTTTTCATGAAACATTAGCTAGCTACAGTACAACACATTACTAATTAATATTAATAACTAATTATTTGCTGCATTCTTACTCTGTAGATTTTGCAGTTGTACAGAAAACCGGCATCACCAGTTGTTCGGACATATCCACCAATAAGTGACTGATAGGACACAATAGTCCCTGGATTCAGTCGGACGCAGCTCATACACTGCCTTGAACATAAACCCGGGAGAGCATGCACTACTTTTCAATTGTGTCTACCTGTAAGGAAACATGCTGCAATCACACTTTGGAAGCTGGCTACCAAGAATGAATTCAGACTTCTAAACTTTTTCCATCCCATTCTGTTTTGTAAGAGTTCTTTTTTTAGTTTTTAATATTTGTTAATAATTTGCTCCATACTACAAATACAGCCTGCTTTCTCCAGCTCGACTTTAATTTTTGCATGTTTTCATCCATCCATCCATCCATTTTCCAACCCGCTTATCCTGTTCAGGGTCATCCGGACCGGAGCCTATTGCATGTTTTCAACAGTCACTGAAATCAAACATGACATTAAATAATGGTAATAGCGAACATGACTCTGCTTAAGTTAGCGCATTGTAGCTCCTCCCCAGATGGTGACATCACAGGCTTGTAGTTTCACACACTGCACAAATGGGTAGTCAACAGTGGAAAGCCATGGAACCAGTTCCAAATTATGCACCAGCTCAGCACCAGCACTGCGTTGGTGGAATAGGGCTAATGTATTTCGAGTGGGTGGGAGACTGGGGACTCACCCACTACTCTGACATTGATGTTGGCAGTGTCCTCTCCCGCTGGGTTGCGAACGATCACATTGTAAACACCCTCATCGCTTCTCTCTGCCCCCTCGATGGTAAAGATGCAGTTGCCCTTGGTGGTCTCCACGTGGACCCTACCTTCTGGGTCAGAGATGACCTGCCCAGGGGGTACAGATTAACATGCCAGACTGGACCATTGCCAAGTGACAGCGGGTGTGCCTCTGAACGACCTGCTCCCGCCACAAGGATTTCCTTCTTTTCTTTTGGAAGCTTTTTCCATTTTAAAACATGAAACTTACCTGCAGAGAAAAGCTGAACTGCTGTTTGTCCTCAACAGTAAGTGTGGTAATACAGCCACGTATCTGATTCTTTCATCATTCTGAACAGTAAGATTTAAATTTCAGCTCCCACAAAAAGTCTAATTAAATATTACTGCTAGTGAGGAGGATCCCTGAGATTACCTGTCCAGGTGCCTGTCCTGCTGAGGGACGGTGGTCTTGCTTGCCTTACTGCTTGCAGGAATATAGCTACAGTAAATCATGCAAAAGCCATGGCACTGCTGCTATTGGACTTACTTCTCCATCTTTCATCAGATCAGCAATGTACTCCGGGTCAGTGGGCTGGTCGGTCCTCAGCTGACTAGATTTACCCTACATGAGCAAACCAAAGCTGAGAAATGGTACATAGCAAATACACTTCCGGGAAGATGGGAGTTGGCTCCAGCTCCTGCAGTAGCATAGTAACAGCCTCCCTTTGACACAGCCTTAGACCACAAAGACCTTCACCAGCACAGTCAGACATATTCATGCTACTTGTGGCCTGAGAACAGGTGATGCAAAAGGCTCTCAGAGGACAGTGACACGTCTTTGTAAGCAACTGAGGCTCCAAAAGGAGGAAGACATTGGTAATACTGGTCTCTTTAGTTTTACTGTATGGATTCTCATACAGAACGTGCCATAGAGATTAAGAGGTTAAACTGTAGCTATTGTGGTTAATAGCAGCAAGACACTTCTCTTGGTTTTGTGATCTTCCTTGCCAGAGACTACCTCCTTCTTGTTGACATAAAACAGTAAGCTGCAGCGTTCTCTGAAAGAAAAGGTTTATTCACCAGTGGCCAAAATTGTGGAAACACTTCCAATTTTTAGAGACTGCAGAACTTTATTCAACTGTTACTCCAGTTACTTATTTAACATTCTTTGATTTTGTATGAACATTACTGCCAATTTTCATGTAGTAATTTCTATAGCATAATGGCAAAAATGCTAAGTGTTTCCACAATTTTGGCCAGTAGTGTACGTATACGCAGGGGCACATCTAGAAATCCTGGGCCCCCTGACCAAATGTCACCCTGCCCCAATTATATAATTTCATAATTTGATGAGCCGGTATAGAGTGCTGCCCCCCGAATCTATATTTAAGATACTTTCACTGTATCTTCCAAACTAAGTGGAAGATGTGTTTAGTGTGGGTGTATCTGCAGACTGCCCCAGTTTCTTACTGAACAAGAAGAATCAGTTATCAGTTTTATCAGTTATCAGTATCAGAATCAGCTTGAGCAGAAATGTTTTTTCTAAAGGTCAAGGAGTTGATATTATAACCATCCATTTTCATTATACTTATTATATTAGGACTTCATAGTCCTAATATACATAATTGGGTCATATTTCCCAATCAGGCAACATATTTTATTTTGGTCTGAAGAGAGCAAGCCATCAGTCAGTTAGAATCAGCTGACAAATGTCCTCAGACTCTTACCTGTTTGGAAGCTAACGTGATGCTTTGATATTCTCACCTTACATGTCTTTGGGAGTGGTGTTATCCCCGGATGGCACCATAATATGCAAATGGGGTGAAGTGATTCCCTCCAGATTGATTCGCATTTTTAAAGACCACCCAGAATTAGGAAGCCTCTAAGGGCGCCAGCTTTCGGCTGAGTTTAGTTAGTTTCAGGTTACTGCCCTGCCATTTGGCATGAGAGTGGCGGATGTTCCAAATAAACAGGCAGACTCATTCAGCAAATACTACACATCTGTTTTCCACGGACACTTACCCAGTAGGACCACAGACACACTCACACGCTGTGAGCAATTTAGACACCAATTCATCTATGCTGCCCGTTTTTAGACTGGGTGTGGTAACTGGAGATACAGGAGGAAGTCATTGCAGACACGGTGGGGAAGTGGGAAGTCCAGCTGAGTCACCTTGCCACCCACTTGGTATTATATCAATAATTAAATCTAACATTAATTAATACAACCAACATTAAATGTCATTTCTTGGTAAAAGCGACCCTACTGTATGTCAAATGTTTTAAAAGAGCTATCATGATTAAAAGTGGTTATGTTCTCACATTACATTTAAAGGCATGCTGTTCATGGTTCATGGAATCATGATTTATGATGGTGGTGACACATGGATCAGGGCCTTACAACTCTAAGGGTGAATGACTTGTTACGTACATGACGTGGTCACTCACTGGCAAACAATAATAGCTATGGTGACAGGTAGAGTACTAAATGAAAAATACCGACTTCAAACTGATGAATGACAAATGTATGTTTACACTGGTGGACTGGTGGAATATTTACCATGATCATAATACTAACTTGATATCTCATTTTAGTGACATATCGGTGATTCTGGTGCTTAGCTGGAGCCTGGAAAAAGCTGGGGCAATTTTGACTGTGTAAACTAGGACTTTAACATCTTGTTCATTGAACCTCGTCTGCTAGCCTATGGAGGATGGTTCCTCCCTAGGTATCTTCATACTAGAGAGTTTTTCCTCACCACTATTGCCTCTGGCTTGCTCACTGGGGGCTTTGGGCAGAGCCCAGTGCTTTGAGACTGTAATATTGTGAAAATGTGCTATACAAATAAAATTGTATTGTATTGTATAGGATTTTGGAAGGTGAGGGACATAAGTGGGACCATTCATATACCTTATCATTAGGCAATTATATGTTTAGAACCAATGAGTGATGAGGGAGGGGTTACTCTGGGAACCAATCAACTTTCATCTAGGGCTAGTGTCCCTGTGGCCTTGACCCTTTACACACCCCTGTTGATAAGGAAGTGGATGTGGTTCTTTGGCTCAGTTCCTTAGGCAGTACAGATGTGAGGACTTACTTACTGGGTCTGTGTGTGCTCCTCTGAACGAGTTCACTGCTCCTCACTGTAGGACTAAAAACGAGAGCCAGCTATGCTGAATCAGGAGGTGGGAAAAGGAGCCGAGCTCTACCTTGTCAGACTTGGTCCAGATCACAGTGGGTGCAGGCTCCCCAGTGATGGGAACGTCCAGTCGTAGCTTGTTTCCCGCCACCACGATAATGGTGGACTCAGGAGATTGACCAATACAGTCTAGATGAATTTTTGGTGGATCTTTGAAGGCAAAAAAAAATCACTTTAGTTTAATCTGTAGACAGTTATTATTCACAGATTAAACTTTTAGCTACATATCCTAGTCAGGGTCCTGGAGGCAGGGGCATTGGACTATGGGAGGAAGTTGCAGTAGAAAAGGACACAACGACAGAAAACAGGCAAGTTCCACACACACAGCAGAACCAAGCACACAGACCCATCGACACAAATTCATACAGTAAACTGGTTAAATTTGCAGACGACACCAAGGTGGGCGGTGTAGCAGATACTGATCTAGCAGCTCAGAGG
>JAODKL010000009.1:2111532-2129720 GCA_026780765.1 Petrocephalus schoutedeni | reverse complement strand
CGAGTCATGTGACCACGGTAGTATCGAAAAAATTTGCTATTGCGGTACGACGGTATTTACAATACCGTTACATCCCTGTATAAATATATATATGCCTGTATAGATATATATATGCCTATATATATTTATACACACACATTCCAACAACCGAAAACAAATTCCCTGTATGTAACAACATACTTGGCAAATAAACCGGATTCTGATTCTGATTCTGATCAGTACTAGAAAACTTTTTTTAAGAAGCCCAATGTCATTGGGAGAGCACTCAATGTGTGTGGACTGAAAAGTAACGCCTGGAATCCATTTTACAGGCCAACCAGGGATAGCTGGTCATTCTTGGCCCTTAACCTACCGGTCAAGTGCCAAAGACCAAGGTATGGCTGCATGTTGTAGTGACTCCCCATGCATTTTGATACCTGAATCTGTAATCTAATCCTTTCAGTCCAAGTTGCCCTGTTATTTTCTGTGTTTTTATTCTTATGCCTTTTACACCTTACTGTAAACATAGAAAGGTGGCAACCGGGAAATTCATGTGCAGTATCTCTCCATCTTATAATAATTGTTGGAATTTGAATGGAGTCTGCAAAGCAACCACCATAACACAATCTACAGTCATCAGCGATCAGATTTCATAGTGAAAGACACGGTGAGTGGGAGAGAGAGGTGAGATGTAGCAGTCCCATTGAAGGATAGAACATTTTGTGGTGAATGCAGATTCATAATAATAATAATAATACTTTTCACTGATCCCCGTAGGGAAATTCTATTTTCACCTCTCCATGACTGCAAGCCTGGCTATGAACGGCACCCACCTGTCACAGCACCCAGGGAGCTGGGGGTTAAATTGCTGTGTGTATTTATCATTGTGTGTACAGTTATTTTATATGTAGTGTTTAATGTTATCTGTTAGAAATGATGTATGTGTGTGTGTGTGTGTGTTATAAGTGTGACTGGCATACGTCAGTAAAGGGTGTTTTTGTGCCTTTCCCACTCTTGTCTGGCCGAATTATTACCGCGCTGTTATCATGTCCTGTCTTAGATCTGATAAGCCTGTACATGGTTACATACACTGGGAATTTTCGGCTTATGAAGGCACGGTGCTGAGCAGTGCAAAGGGTGCCCATGGAGTTGGTACCCACCCTGCACCATGAGCTCAGCCATGGACTCCCCGCCACTTGTCTTCACAGTGTAGTGGCCGCAGTCCTCTTTGCCGACCTCGTTAATGATCAGGACGTGCTTCATGCCGTCCTTCTTGAAGCGATACTTGAAGGACTCGTCTCTGGTGAGCTCGACGCCATCCTTTTCCCTGCATTCAGCCAGGGTGCAGTGTGAGATTTCCAGGTAAGCCTCGATGAAGACTCAATATGCATCCCATGGGGTCTGGATGTACATCTTGCTGACATTTTTAATAAAAAAATGTATAATGATTTGTAAAATATAAAAATTACAAAATATACAAATTTATGGTATTATATTAGAGTTTTATATGAAGAAGGTTATATATAAAGCATGTTTCCCGATAACAGTAGGTAAGTCATTGACCATGTATTATATCAGGTCTATTTTAAATTGCAATGTGTCCTACTAAGGTGAAAGGGGGATGTCCAGCGGCCATCAAATATTTAACCTTCTCATCTGCCATGCTTTTTGACAAGCCAAAAATATTGCGCTGACAGGGACAAAGGCAGTGGTTGGACTTTGCGTGAGCCAATAACGGCTTCGCCTGGTGAATCATGCAGATGTTCCTGTGGAACAATGTGCAAATGCCACCTACAGGACAGTCAGGGAATGTGCAGCATACAGCAGAAAAGCAACTGGAAAGGATGCAATTTCCATGGAGTTAAGTGTTCAGGGGAAGATTTTTTCACACTGTTGGGGTGATATTAGTCCTGCTCTGGCACCTTTACTTAGCTGTGATTCTGAAGAATCAGAAAAAATATATATTTCACTAAATTTCTTTAACAAAAATAAATAAAATTGCAGATATACTACATAAGCACGCATAATTGAAATAAAGCATATCGAGTCAAGCGTTTGCTTATTTGGGTGTACCCTAATGAATGGTGTTTTTATTTTACCTATTTTATTTCAAGATTTTACTTATGTACAGGGATAAATGTGTCAGCTGGGAATAGTTTTAAGAGCAGTGAGAGCTGTAGCACTGAGGCTGGCACTGGTTGGCGTCTTACCATTTGACTTGGGCACCGTCATCGGACACCTCGCATTCGAACTCCACGCGCTGCCCAGTCATGGCCATCTGGTCCTCGAGACTGCGCAGTATGCGCACTGGCGGCTCTGAAACCGAGCAGCAGCTTTCAGTCACAGGGCTGCATAGCTCCACTACCCCACACTCTCCTGCCCTTGGCACAAGCCACAGTGGCGCACGGGTCCTCAAAGGCTCCAGCATTCCCACGACCCACCTCTGCGCCAGTCTCATCGTAAAAACAGATTTAGACAATTACACATCGAGGGTTTTTAAATTACAGTAGATCCCAGGACTTCACAGCTGCACATTTCTGAATGGGACTAAGTGGGATTTAGTGGGACTTAGGAAACATTTCTGACCCTTCTGGTAAGGTAATGATTTGTGTAAACCAGCATAAGATCTTCTATATTTAGCAGTCAAAGATCACTGTGTACTTTTTAATCATACAGGCAATATACAGGCACCCAGTTTCCTCTGATGTAAGAGACATGAGGTACTGATGGACGCGCATAGTTTTTTATTTCCTAGCTGATTACCTTGGACGAAGAGTTCGGAGAAGCACTTCTCATCTCCAACCACGCACATGTAAGCAGCGTCATCAGACAATGAGCAGTTGTTGATAGTGAGGTATCGCTTGTTGCCAACACTCTCAAAAATGTACCTAATGGAGTACAGAAGCAGTACGTGTCGTGGCATGATAACCCGGAGCTTAGTACAGCAACTATTAATAAAGTCGCTACTGATGAACATCTTACTTGCTACAGGTGCCAGTCGTCATGTTCAGAAGATCCCAGCGACATGTGTTGGCAGGGGAATGGGGTTAGTAGAGAACAGAATCAAAGTTTGAGGTTAACTAAAATAACTAAAACTCAAAAAGCACATCCTGTGATATATGTTGTTCTAACTAAATCAAACTGGCGAAATATATAAAAAACATACAAATCAGAATTCACAATTGAAATAGGCGCCACATAAAAGAACGATGAAAGGATACTATTACAACTGCAAATAAGAAAATGAGTGCACTCAGTTTCACATATTGCACAGATGGATGTGTGTTGGGTCATCCATCTGTGCAATATGTGAGATTGTCTGCACTCATTTTTTTCTTCATTTCTATTTATATCTTGTATCTTTTGGTTTGTTATTTCTATTACCTTTTTGTTATTGTAACAAGTACATTTCTTACATTCTTGAAATCTTAAATTGCTAGGACCCACATGAGTGACTGGTTGATCACGTGTACCTGCCACTCGGCTGGATCTCCTGTCCATTCTTCAGCCACTTCACTTCTGCATCAGGATTGGCCACTTCAATGGAGAGTTTAATTTTCTGACCTTTCTGGACCTGGTAGGCTGGATCCAGCTTCTTCAGGAAGGCTGGGATTGTATGAAGAAAGATATTAAATAAAACATGAGCTTGATAAAACAGGACTTTCTTAGATCATTCATGTATTACTAATGTTCTGTTTCAATAGGCGCTGTGACAAAGAAAATGCTGTGTTTATTTTATTAGGTGCTCAAGCCAATGCAAAATCTTGAAATATTAGGGAATTTATTAGAAATTAATACGCACCATATTTTGGTTTCAGTGTGTGTGTGTGTGTGTGTGTGTTTTTAAATTTGTTTTCATTATTGACACATCACCGTGTCTTCGGAGATGTATTTCAGGCTTTGGTAGAATGTTGCGTTGCTTTATGGATTTTGGTTTTGTGAATCTTTCACTGAGATGAGAGTGACTTGAAGGTCCACACCCACCAGCACTCTTCTTCTCCTCCTTCTTCATCTTCTTCAGTCTCTTTAGCATGCCACGCAGGTCCGTGATACCATACTGGAAGGCGATCTTCTCGTACTCGGTGGGCTTGGCTTTCTGGAGGATGTCCCAGACGTCTACGTCAGGGTCCGTGCTGACATGGACAACACTGGGAAGGCATAGGTCACTGGCTGTGGCATAGATCACTGGCCAATCATCCTGGCTGTGTCCAAATTCAGGGTCACCACTTTTGGAAGGTCCGACGGATATCGGTCTGGCTGTCACCAGCTGATCCTGCCCTTACCCTTCAGTCACAAAGCGCCGCTCCTATCGCCTGGCTGGGACACACCCATTTTACCACTTTACTTTAATGAATTTTGGGATATGTTGGGCTGCAAAGGATCCATCTGCTGGATCCTTCATAACTCAGCAAAAGGAGAATGCATTTATAGACCACATTTGAAGGAGCCTTCCAAATGAGACAGCCTTGTCACGCCACTGGGAGGCATTCGGTTTTTGAATGCAACCTAATAAGGCTGCAGCCCCTGATTTCAGACACAGCCCCTGTCTCGCATGGTCGAACAGCGCTCTAGCCCTCCCAAAGCCAGAGTAAAAGTTGATCTTTCCAAATAACATGAACTACATGCACAGTGACAACGAAACAATGAAAATAGCAAAGAATATCAGCCGCTGCCTTCACATAATTTAGCACAATGACAGACGGAAGGGTGTGTACCACCCTGAAGCTGTTCAAAAGCTGCTTCTGTCATGATGACTAATGCCCAGGGCAGGACTAGTGCACAAAAGACAAGTCTTATTCTGAAGAACCTCCATCAGAAGGGATGCCTGAACCAATGACCTCTCTGACAAATTTTCAGGCTAAATCATTGCTTCAAATGATAAATGGTAGAAAAAAAAAACAAACAAAAGGAAGAGCACAAGTAGTAGAAAAAAAGATTAATTCTGTTATTGATTGCAGCTGAAGGTTACTAGAGCAGTATAAACCACCAGCAATATATATTGATATAGACATGCATTTCTGAGAGAGAAATATTGTGCGATAAGCCAAGGGCATGACTGCAGGCTGATGTCACTGCAGGCTGCATGTCACTGCAGTCTGATGTCACTGCAGGCTGATCTGCACATGTTTGCCAGTTAACAGGTTAAACAGAGCCAAGTCTCTCCATGCATCGTAATCTGTGTTGGTCCAGCCAATAGAAACTTACTCCCTGCCAGGCGAGGTCCAACATTCAGGAGATCCAGGATCACAGAAAATACAGAAGGATACACTTTACCACAGGGTTTAAACTGCTACAGGTGTCTTTCATCTCTAAAAGCTTTCAGTCTGTGTTGCAATTAATATTTTTATATTTTAAATTCTGCATATGAGGTAAACTCAAGTAAGAACTTCCAGTTTAGTGTCATCCAGGAGTCTTTGGTAACAGATGTTAAAAAGTTATGCCTGAAGTTGATGGTTCTATAATTTTCTACATTTTCTCCCCTTTAATGTTAAAACGTTATGATATTGGCCATAGTGGGAAGGACCTGGGCAATATGGACTTGTGGAGCATATTCTACACATAATCTACACATAGAATATTTAAATGTTTCCAAATAAAAAAGAATCTACTTTTTTCCTGCCTGCCCCACCTCTCCTTGTTTCAGCCAAGCTGGTTCGAATCAGCAATTCATTTCTTCTAAAAATAAAAACTAGCTGGTTGTTAGTGGTAAAAAAAAAAAAATCATGGGACTGGATCCCAAATGAGGATATAACTCAATAAAGTTCAGCACTCGACAATCCATGTCACTGTTTCCCAATCCAGTCCCCGGGGCATGTTTTTGCTCCCTCCCAGCTCTCGGTCAGGTAGTCCACAAAACATGGATGTTTTAGGGTCCCTGAGGGCCGAATCGCAAAACCCTGATCCATGTCATACCAGCTTGGCCAGTTTCTCTGTGTACAGCCTTCTCCATAATCATCTGAATATTGAATGACTGTTGATGGCACGCCCCACAACCCTGTACTTAATAAGTGGCTGGAGGGCCATGCTTGCATTAAAGCTGTATGAGGAAGCCTAACCTCTTTTTTAGCAAAGCGCTGAAGTCCAGCTCCCCAGCTTCTTCACCTCCATCGACGCTACTGCAGGGAAACATCAAAGCCGACAGGAAGTCAGCCCCTCCCCCAAACATACGACAAAGCCCCGAGAGCATGGAGATGAGTGAAAGTAAAGGGTAACTGTACCCCATTCCAGTTCACATGATCCTCATTTGGGGTAATCAAGATCATACTGTCCAACATATTATCTCACACATAGCAGTCAGGATCACAGTGTCCATCTCACATCCTGCTGTCCAAATGTCTGTCATTCACACATGTAGTAAAGGTCCAAACATGTATTAATACTCTTACAAGTTTATGATGTCAATTTGAACGTGTCCAGTCCCCAGGAAATGCACAGTGAAATGTAAGATGTGACAGGTGACACACTCCAAATATTGTGACACACACACAACATCTGAAAGTACATTGCCACACATAATGCACATTTTAGTCCTTAAAAATCACCCATGAAAGACTAAATCTTAGTACAGACTGCAGCATACCAAAGATCTTGAATTTCATGGTGCTTCACAAGACAGAGGGTTTCGAAAAATGTAATGCAAAGAAGCTTCCTTTAGTCCCAAACCAAACTCTGCCATGTCTGCTGTGACTACTGGACATGCCTGCTGTCCTTTTGGAAGCTTGCAGACAGTGCCTTGTGACAGCTCATGGGAGATCACTCTCATCATGGCAAGCAGGTCCATGTCACACCAAGCCTGCATGCCAGGGAGCATGGGACAATTCCCTGCTGCCCAGGAACCAAACTCCACTCCACTGGGTGATATATTTTTTGCGCAACAGGCTCCTTAGCTTTGAATAAACACAACATCCAGTTTGGAGGCTAGGTGGCCTTGAGATGGTATCATCTATTGTTCATGTACAAACAAATATGCATGTAGTATTTGTCCTTGAAGACCTTTGAAATGTTTTGGCCTATGCCTAACTCACATGGTCCCATATTCTATAATCATACTTAATTTGCAGTTGTCCTTGAACTGTTTAACATCAACATAAAATTGCCAAAAATAATACAAAAAATGAATGCTACACAGCTTGCAGTCACTCACTTTTGGTTGAAATACAAAGTTCTGGCAGTGGTGCCCATTTGCAAACCATTCATTAATTATATCCACCTCCATTTTGGGAGTTGTGCTTTCAAAACCTTTTGAGGTGGGGTCATGATCACCCAGCCCGGGGGTGCATCAGATGGGAGAATAGTCAAAGTAATGCATAGTTCTCATTCTGGATGTCTTTACTGATCCTCCACATTCTGAATACGGCCCGCTGTTGCTGCAAACCCACTACTACCTTCCCGCAGTTCCACTCTTCTTCTGTCCTGAAGCTGTGCTCCTGGTAAATTAGCATTTCCAAAATGTTAGCTGTTATGGTGCCTAACTCTCTTCTTGCCAACATGAATGTGGCCTCTGTACCTATTTCAACATCCTAGTCCTCACTCCACCTCCTTGCTCTTCTCTGTTTTGTCCAGGCAGGCCAACACGTATCAAGAAAATCTAGAGCAACACTTACGTGCGTCTAAAAGCTGCACGGATGTCAAACCCTTCAGTTGCTCTTGCCTCTGTGGATATACAGTATGTTACAAATCATTGGTATAAAATTAATTCTACTGCGTTTTATGTAACAATAATGCTGCAATATAAACAAAAACGTGTTTCTGGTCTGGTTAGAGAATATTTGTCATTAAAGGCTGATGCTAAATATTAATTGGGGATAATTAATTATAATACAGAATTCCACACAGACATGACTGTTTTATGGCCATCATATTATAGCCAATTAAGAAGATGCTCACCATGCACAATGAGGTCAAAATTGCAGCTGTCGAACTTGTCCCTGGAGGACACTTCACATCGATACGCTCCAGCATAGTTGGGCTTGGCTCCAATGATTTGCATCTCAAAGGTATACACCTGCAATGCACAACTTGCATCTCTGAAAATTGAATGTTATGCTCAAGAATTACCGATTTAATGTTTTAACATTGTGTATAATTATACTCACTCCAATGCTTTGACCCTGATTTTGTATATAGCCACCATCAGCCCCATTCGCAGACACTAACCCTAGGCTATCCTGGACATAGCCTAGCACAGACCTTGGTGTTACGGTCGTACGTCTCCTTCAGCTGTAGGTGCTTCCCAGCTTTGCCAGCCAGGTCCATCCATTTCCCCTTGAACCAGCGGACAGTGGGCTTCTTCAGCAGATTGACAGTGCTCACCTTGGATATGAAGGTGATGTTCTCTCCTGCTCAACATATGATGTGAGAAAAATTATTCTGTAGTGGTTTTCATGTTCTGAACTTAAGCTTTTAACGTCATTTATGGGGAAACTGCTTTAGCGGGTTTGGACTGGGAAGTTTGAAGAGCATCAAAGCCCATGCTACAGAAGGTATAGCTATCTGTATATTAGTAAATCTTCCTCCGTCTCTCTATGGATATTAAAACTACAGCAATGTCTATGTTATAGTCTCTCTATGGATATTAAAACTACAGCCTTTTCAGTTTTTTATAAATCTATGTAAGCACTCACCCATGGTGACCTCTCCACTCACGGGCTTCTCTAGGAACAGTCCAGTCAGGTCCTGCCTTGTGTCCGGGTGATGGCTGTCTGGCAAGCCTGGAAAGGATGTATGAAGCACACGCATTTACAGATATTTTATAGGTTCTTAAACCACTTTGAATGATGTCATGAATTATGTCAATATAAACTACACACGCACACACACACACACACACACACATATATATATATATATATATATATATATATATACACACACACACACTATGATTTTAAAACCTGAAGTTAAACACGCTGTAGTTCCATAAGCATCCTCAAGGTGGCTACTGGTGTTGAACACAAACTGAAGATTTGACTTTAAATCACAATACAGTACATACTTACAATATACTGCATCACTCCCTGAAAACTTGTTTCGGGTGTCAATAAGAAAAAGCCTTTTGCTGTCATTAATCGAAGAACTTTAACCTAGACAGTTTAAATACCCAGTTCTCTGCTAAGCAGCAAGATCTGTAACTGCAGGCTTAAAGTTTCTGCTGAGTGGAAACTGACCATCAGCATCTGTGCTGTCATGCTGGGCGTCTCCTGCAGCGTCTGCTGGGGTAGAAGCTGATGCAGCCGGGGCTGGGCAGCTTGTTTTATCATCAGACGTCTCTGCAAAGGGGAGCCATAAATGAGACAGAACTGAGGAAATTAATTTATGCATAAATATAAATATCTGTGTGAGCCTATGTTCTTATACGGCACATGTATATTTCACATTGTCTCCATCTTGTTTTTTTGTACATGACTTACTGTAGATACCTTGGATGCAAGCTGACACTATGTGCCTTTTTATGTCTAAGTATAGCACATGTTCAAAGCTGCCAATAAACACCTGCTGTTTGCGCATTTAATATGGTCAGGTAATGGTGGGGAATCAGCTGGCCTCTATTTTAGTTATACAGTAGGCATTGAAAGAATGGTACTTCTAGGTAGAGCTTCCACCAGCACCTATTCCAGCTTGGAGTGTTTCTCAACCCAGGCTGCCAGACAGTCCCTACTGGGAGCTGGGAAGGAGCAAGAATTTGGGCTGTCTGGCAGGGAGCTGGGAGGGAGCAAAAATGTGGGCTGTCTGGCAGGGAGGTAAGAGGGAGCAAAAATGTGGACTGTCTGGCCTGAGGACCATGTTGGGAAACATTGGTCTAGGTATCTATCATCTGTTATATACATAATACTACATATCGGTTGAAAGGCGTACACAAATTCTGTGTTTTTATAATTAGTTCCCATTTCATTTTACAATAGGCTATAAAAATAAACAAATGACTGTACCAGGGTGATAGGACAGTTTCTGCCATTTTACTTGGAAAGCGTGTTGTGATTAAGTCAGAACTGTCATATGTGGATGTGATAGGCTGGCATAGGGGTAGCACCATGACTGAACATCAGCGTGGTCCTGAGGCGTGGTGGCATGTCATGCTAGCATACAAAAGCTCCTTCGTCCCAAAGTTTTTAAATAGGACCATTTGTCACTTCAGGACTTAAGTTCTTGTTTAATCCAGCAGACATCTGATATGGGAAAATAGATTCAAACAACCTGGGTCCTGCTCTTATGTACCACTGTATTTTTAAGTCCAGCTCAAAGCCTAGCGCATTAAACACCAGTGAGAGATTTATTCTAATAATAATTAAAAAATCTTGGTTAGAAAATTTTACTGGAAGCAAAAGAAGCTGTAGTCAGCTATTAATAAAAGGTTTATTTGCATATTAGGACATAATTAAAATATTTAAATTGTATCATTCACAGTGAAGCCCCAAATCACTTGTCTCAGATTTAACAGTAATGATAATATATGGCATAAACAATAAGATTATTATTATATACTCACTCAGAATAAGCAAATAAAAATGCTTTTGAAACACTAAACTAGTATTTCTAATACTTCTGGGGTTGTTTGACAAAAGTTACATTATAGCTTGAGTGTTTTTTTTTTTCAGGAGAGCCTTCCTTAGCTAAAATAATAAACCACTCCCATAAACATACATGTCTGGAGTGCCATACCTATATTTAAAAAGGGCAGGCGAACTTTTTACTATGTAGAAAATACAAAGCATTCCACAGTATATGGCTCGTGGCATTCACTCGGCAAACATGTGACATGTAAATGTATATGAATCATACACATCTGTTTTTGCATAGGCACATTTTATGACTCATGTGTACACGTTTCCGGGGTCATAACCACCAGTTAATTACGAAACCTGCTTATCTTTCATAAATAGGCCCCAGATCTCCATAGCTAAGTCTTTTTTATTACACTATACTAAAGGTAGTTCTTAACGTAACATGCTAAACGTAACAGCTCAGTCTAAAACCAAACCCTGTTCAGCAAACTTACGTACTACTGAAGTCAGGCAAGTGGAGAAGATGTTCAATGATGTGTAGTTCAGAGAGTGTGAGGTATGACCCTCTGAATTCAGTTTAACACCTCCATCAGGAGAACGTTTTACAGCCTATTTGTGGCATACTTCTGGCCATATAAATTGACACAATTGTCATATTATTCATTGAAAAATGGCAAAAACTTTGTTAATCTCTTTCTGCACATGTATCAGCAAAAGCAGATAAGAAAACGCGTTGCATACTATCAATATTTCCATGCATATTTTAGACATGCTGTTAAGCTGAGGAAGACAGAGGTCTCGCATGCTGTCCTGAATATATGGCTGACTGTCTTAGATGCACCACAACACAAATTCCCACCTGCGTTTTTGGCGATTGGCTCTGGCATCTTGATCGGGGTTCCCTAAGTATCCCTCGTCGTTCCCTGTTCCATGCCTTTAATACATCCCCTAGCCTTCTCCCAAATTAAGGCTGCAACACCCTCCGCCCCCCAACCTCCCCACCTCTCTATTTACTAGTGAGGTAAAGAATTTATTGCCATCCTTCCAGCCTGCAGCACGCAGCCAGTGTCTAACTCGTCCCCACCCTCCTGAGAACCATACAAACATGACAGCATGACAGGATGCAGGTGACAAATTTAGAAAGTGACTACTCAACCATCCTGATTGATTCCCCTCTGCCTGGCAAAACGTGGGTAAAGAAGACAAGAGCTTTTCCAAGAGCTGGTTGGATATGTATCAGCTGGCACTCACCCTCAGCAGAACGTTTCCACCAGGAACCCTTCTGTGGTCTCATTGAAAGGGGCTCCCACCAACATTTCACTTACGTGACCCGTTATCTAGGCAGGCGGCGTGAAAAATGACTTCCCAAGTGTTGTCAGTTTGTGCTTTTTGGAAATTTATGTTTCGCTTGATGAGAAATAACTGAAAATGGCCGCATACTATAACATAATAAAAAATCGAATCAAATGTACGACTCCTCACTGCTCAGTGTCTCATTAGCTTAATATCACATTTAGATTTTTGTGTTCAGTACTCCTGTTAGGTAGCCACGACAGGTGATAGATGAAATTAAATTTGTCAGGCTGCTTATGGTAGAGGCAGTATAGTCAGGAAACATTTGTCATGTGGTAAAACAAGCTTGTTATACATGCTTTTACAGACTCGTCTCCCTAGTTCTTGTAGACATCCTGTCCTCTACACTTTATTTCCATTTAGTCCAATGGCTAGCACGCTGCCTTGCCTCATTAATACTCCCTACCTACTTATTGCACCTGACACTTGTTTTGTCCTTTTACGACATGGGTCACTTTCAGGCAGATTTATATTCAGTAAGCCTTTATTTACTGCTATTTATTTACTTTATTCACTGACATGGGACAGTCTATGGCATGACAAGCAGTAATGCTAAAGATGATGTACTGGAAAGATAGGAAATCCTGGGGAAAGTTAGATCAAATCACCAAGAACTGTCCAGTGTCAGAGTGCCATCTATGAGCCATGTGTCTGACTCGTTCTTTATTTGACGGCTGTCCTGCTTTACTGTCCTCACTGTTTATTTAGTTAGTGCAGCTTGAAAGTGTCACATTCTGCTCTGCTTGTCACATGAAGTTTCTGAAGCTCATTTGAGGTTTTAGTTGGCAGGTTCCTGGTCACATGGCCAGCTCTATTCCCATTTTGTCACTTTCTGCCAGTCACTTGCTTCATCTACTTATGCAAAACTATCCATAGTGAATGTTTTCTGTGCTTATCTAAAGAAATGTATCATTATTTATTGTTACAGATTATGTCTGTCACGAATTATTAAGGCATAACCACATAACCATAGAAGCAGCTATATTAAACTGAAAATTAAACTTACAGAATATATGCTGCTCAATATTTTGATGTATGAATGAAGTAAAAATGAATGTATTTACCTGTGGAAAAATCGCTGCTGAATTTTTATGGGTTCAAAAGCTTGTTAATACTGAGAGAAATTAAAAACATACATTCATATAGTTAAGATTATAAAAGCGACACTTTGCAATAACCCAACACATAACTCACCCACCCGTGGCTTTGTGATAAATAAAATTTCAGAGTGACACGATTGACACTGTTGTGCAACTTGCTGTTGCCACCCTTGACACCCAGATATCTTGTGACATGCTTGCTAAAACCACACTCAGCCTTGCCATTTATTTCTGATGACTCATTACAAACCTTTCACCACAAGGCAAGCTAAATTTGGGATAAAACTCCACAATTTATTAAGTTAGGTCCTAAGTATTCTTCATGCAGCTCGAATACAACTGAGGCCCTCTTGTGGTAGTCCATCACGGTCTGCCCTGGGTAGCATATGCACTGACAGAAATGTTTTAAATTGAATGCAGTTGATTTCATAACTGGACATGCTTAATACAGAAGTTTTGTATTGTAATGTGTGCTATGCAGTACCAGTCAGAAGTTTAGACACTTCTAGCGGCCTACAGTACAAAGGGGAGTGGTAGAGTGTCGCATCACATGACCTGGCCACCTAACCTAAATGCAGGAGAAATAGTTTTGGAGGAGTCTGACCAGAGAAGGAAAAGTGGCTAATGAGTGCTCAGCATATATGTGGGACCTCCTTCAGGACAGTTGGGGAAGCATCCCGGGAGGCCACCTCATGAAATTGGCGTAGAGGACACAGTAGGGTCAGCCAGTCCCTGAACAAATGAGATTTGAAACGGCAACCCACAGAGCTGCCCCCAACAAATTATTATTATTTTTTTTGTCAGTGCATAATTCCATATATGTTTTTTTATAGCGTTGATGTCTTTATAATTATAGTAAAATGTAGAGAAGGGTATAAATTAACCCTTCACTGGGTAGGTGTGTCCAAACATTTGACTGGTACTGTATACATGTCAATTACAAAAAATATTAAATAAATATTTTCTTACTATTCCAGTTCCCCACCCTCTCATGCTGAGTAGGGTCATGGTGGAGAGTGAGGCCAAGTCAGTGAAAATACCCTGGACGAGATGCCAGTAAGTAATACCATTCTTATCAATTATTTATTATTGAATAATTGTAGTGGATTGACTTTTTTTCCCTAATAGTTCAATGAGGTATAATAAAATATAATTTTGTTTAGAAATATTTGCTATGAAAATTGCATATGACTTTATTACCATTAAAACCTTTAATATCAGCATAATCAAAGTGATATAATAAATAATTTATTTAAAAGACAGAATTGTGATTCAATTCAAAATAAAAAGCTACGCTACTCAAATGATCTGAAATTATCTGTGTTTTTATACATGCACCTTACACACATATATTCATCAGCTTCAGTAAGCTGAATTAATGTATATCGTCGTTGCTACGCACACACCAATATGCCATGTACTTTTTGACAAATCTGTCTGTATCTAACAATTTAAAGTTTTTCGATGACCAAGCTATGTACACATTTTTAAATAAAAAAAACAATCCATTTTTAGCTTCAGTCTGTTGACACAAAAAAAACAGAGAAGGTCAGGCATATTCGATGAGCATTTAAGGGGCACAAGCTCATTACATGACTTCAAGGCCAAAACCATCTGGGAATCAGTGCCATTTTGTGTTGTATATTTTGCGTGGGCACTATTGGTAATGAACTGTGGGAATGAACTAGGCTGTGGGAAGCTGCTGATTTCCACTGACTGCTGTGTGAGGTTGTGTCACTTATATTCACTTCCCCTTTAGCATTTTCACAAAAAAAGGTCTAAACTATTTACACTGCATACATTGCATACTGATACCATGAAAACTATTACTTAATGCAAAATCAGTACCGAAAACAAAGCTGAAACATCTTTCTAACACACTTAATTTATATGAATTGTAGTAAATAAAGTGAAATAAAACATATTAGTACTTAATTACTTTGTATTTCTGCACAGAAATGACATGAGGAATCCCATGAAGACATTACGGGGAACCTGAAGCTTTAGGTGGCTTTTCAATCTGTGGATTTAAGAGTCATACCTCAAGTGAAGAATAAAATTTTGTGTCTTAGTCCTTGCCCTATAAGTGTGGGAATATTTTCTTTTCTATGGGCAGTTTCCCCAGAACCTCTCCACTGAACTGGTAAGTAAGCTTCTTCTTAATCTTCTTGACCTCGCCCGTCTTGCCGTAGTTCCGAAGAGCTCGGGCCATCTTCTGATACGTCATCTTCTTGCGGTTGCCCTTCTGAATACCCCAGCGGTTGGCCAGTGCCTCCTTGTGCTTGGAGGAGAATTGGAAAGTGCCTTTATCCTTGTCTACCCACCAAATGCTCTCCTTCATGTCACCATTGCGGAGCAAATCCAGCAGGAACTGGTACAGGCGGATTTTCTTCTTGTTGCCTGTGAGAGACAGATGCCCTTCTTAGCCATACTGTTCCAGTGCCCCCCTAAATCTCAACAGAACCCAATACACCCACTTCAGGCAAGAGGCTGAAATGCTATATAACGTTTTTATAACATTGTGTGACCTGAATAGGGTGCCCTTCTAGGGTCACTTGAAGTTGTTGTCGATCGAATTGTGATCAGCTTGATCACATTATTGAGGCTTATGTAATAATGTAAAGTAATCTCTTCATAGAAAAAAATCAGCGAGTGAAAGTATATTAATTGGGGAGATTTCTTAATTTTTTATGTGAGTTTTGCCATTATTTGGAGTACTACAGTATTATAGAGTATTCATGGTAAAAAATTTAGGGGAGGCTTTCGCAGCAGGGAGAACATCGACAGAGCAGTTTTACAGCTTTACTGTATCATAGCTATGCACAGTCAGCATGTGCAGGGTGCCCTGGACACTGCTTGCTTGCAATCCATTTGGGCTGACCAACACTTAGCAGCACTGAAAATCAGCAGAAAGGCAGTTTCATTCTTTTAAAATCAGCTCAGAATTAGTTTCTGAGGTTTTGGTCCCATACTTGCAGAGAACGCCCAAAAGTAGCGTAGCTGCTGGGAAACTGAAAGTGGATCAGTGGTGTGTGTGCACTCTTTTCAGGGCGTAACGTGTAAGAGCTGACTCTCATAGTCAAGTATCCAAATGTAAACAGAAGACATGCATTCTCAATTACTAGCGCTTACTTTTTGCTAGTTTTAATCTGGCACTTAAAAGGGATATTAAGTGCAAAAATTCAAAGTAGCACTATAGCTGCTATTAGTTAATATTACAAAAATGACCACTTTGTACTTTAGATTATTGTGCAGGTAATAAAAATGATAGACAATAAACACAAATAAAAATTTAAAATATAGTAATAATTTCTAGCAAATTTAATTTTATAAAAATATATGTAAAGTCACTATACAAACAGGGTGACTTTACAGTTCTTTATTTCCACAGATACAGACTTTATTCTTTGACGTCCTGTCCACCATTTTGAAATACCACAAAACAGTCATTTTTTTATTTTACATTTCCACTCTGACATTAGAAAGTAAGACCTTCATTTATGCTATTGGTCATTTCTGGGATGCTGTGAGTTTGGGAGATGGAGCCAAACTAGGGCAGGTAGAAAAACTGGTCCACCCACACCACTCACCTGCCTCCCCTCCAGGGGGACAAGGCATGCGATCCGGCATATCCCCTTCCCCGTCCGACACCTCGAAGGGGGGGCTCCGGCCACCGGGGTCCTCCTCATCTGTGCTGCGCTGGGCCGGGGATGGATGTGGATAGCAGACGTTGCGGGAATAGTACTGCATCTGAGGAGAGTCCAGTGACATCCACTGAGCTGAGACCGGGGTAACTGCGGTCACATAGTACAGCCACATTATCTTAATCTCCAGCTCTACCTCCTCATCTCCAGCTCTACCTCCTCATCTCCAGCTCTGCCTCCTCATATCAAGGTCTGCCTCCCCTTCTCCAGCTCTACCTCCCCATCTCCAGCTCTGCCTCCTCCTCTCCAGTTCTACCTCCCCATCTCCAGCTCTACCTCCTCATCTGCAGTTCTGCCTCCTCATCTCCAGCGCTACCTCCCCGTCTCCAGCTCCAGCTCTACCTCCTCTCTTTTGCATCTTTCTAAAGCATAGTCCCCCAGACATGTGGCGCCACAGATTAACCATGACAACATACCATTTCTAATCCTACAAACAGTCACATACAGTTCTATCAGACCGGGAGACATTTTCATAAATGTTCAGTAGTGACAGCAAAAAAAAAAAAAAAAAGCAGCAAAATTAGACTTGAGACACCACTGGCAGACTTAAAACTGAAAGAGGAAGTGCATCTATTGCTATACATGTCTGCACTGACAAGACACATTACAAAACATTTTGGTTAACAGTATATTTTTAAATAAATCTACCATTAACAAATGTCTCACTGTGTATAAGAAAAAAGGAGCATAGCTTTGAATCTCTTTACTGTTTGAATCATTTATTAATAATATAATGTAAATTGTAATAATGTACCGCTAATGTCTGAGTTATGACATATTTATATTTTAAATATATAAGGTATTAACACTAAAGTTAACAATTTACTATTAAAAGTCTATCTTTAAATAAGGTGATACCTTCTTTCAAAAATAAAGTGTTACATTTTTTTGTGACGCATTGTTAAATACTCTCATTGTCTTGTTTTCCCAGACACTACATTATATGAAGTGTATGCTTTCACTTTCCTGGTCAAACTCTCCAAAGTCAGAAGACAAGCGGCAGCCCTCAGTAACTGGGGATGGGTACGAGTGCCCGGTAGCTAATGGGGTTTTGACGGGTAACTCATCTGTCTGCTTGTCACTGTCTTTCCTGTGACCACCTGAAGCAAACATCCCGCCTCTCCATCCCGCGACTGAATGTCCCAATAGCGAGCAGTTGAATTGGGTAAACAAGGTAAATCCACAGGCTAGCGGTTAATGAGTCGGCATTATTCTGAACCGAGAAAGCCATCACAACACTGTTGGTCCTCAAGCAGGAAAGAGCATCGTTGGGCAATAGACGGTGTGAAAAGCAGCCTGCAACAGTCTGTTATCTGTGACCATCCTCTCCTGCCTCTGCTTACTGCATTCCATTATAAAGCACACATTCACTGTCTCTGTCACTGTCAGCAATGCTGCCATCCTTGTCATGGTGTTTCTGTATAAATTCTGCGTTAGCATTAGCGATTTGCCTTTATTTGCCGGTTGTACAAGTACTTTCGAATTCTTTTCTTTCACATTCTACCTCCCCATAGCTTGCGGTGGGGGGGGGGGGGGGGGGGGGGGGGGGA
>JAODKL010000009.1:2075828-2096240 GCA_026780765.1 Petrocephalus schoutedeni | reverse complement strand
ATATATGTGTGTGTGTGTGTGTATATGTGTAAATACAAATACTCTCTGTTTTAGGCAGCATCATTGTGTGTTCAGAAGCATCACTGGGTGTTCAGAAGCATAAATACACCTGTTTCTCCTTCACAGTCTATGACAGAGGCCTTCATGCATGAACGGGAAGTGGTTCATACTTTTCCCCTCCTACCAGAGGCAGGAAGTGCCTTCCCCTTGTATAACCCCCAAAACGCAAATTATTCTATAGGCCACCAAAGTGGCTGTGAAACGGGGCATGTAGGGTAAGGATCGGGGCTGTTGGATTTGTACATTCGGACTGTGTCATGGTCTTTGCTACTAGGATGCAGGTTGCTGATTCAACTCATCTACTGAAAACCAAATGTTATGTTGCTGTGAGGGAAGTGGGCAGGACCATAGCCCGTCCCAGAAGGTTAGTCAGGTGACTGCATGGGTGCATGTATTTTCCTCCCACACGCTCCTGGTTATATATATATGTTTGTGGGTGAGTGCCCCCCAGGAAGCCTGGACCCAAGGGAAGCTTAGCAATCATGATTGAACAGACAGTGATTAATTGTGGAGCTCAGTGTGGAGTGTAACACCTTCCTTCCTAGCAGAAGAGGGAAAGGCCAAGAACAAAATCTAGGTTCATTTGCCAAATCCCCCCCGCATTGTTTAGTCCTATAGTCGAGCCTCTAACGAGTACCACATGTACTGTATGTCTAATTGCACATCAATTAAAACATGTGCCATTTTTTCTCACTGTATTTCCTCACTAGTGTGTTAGGGTGAGACTGTGTAAACACTGATGTTGGCAGTGGGGTTCAGCAGTACCTGTTCTCCTGAGTCCGATGGATACGATTTACCATTTTTCGTTATTAGAACGTTTTTTTACTGACCTCCCACATGAGTTCACAGAAGCCAAAGGTGAGCCTCCAAAGCAATTTATGGCTGAGAAATCCCCATACGTTGAGTAAGTTGGTTAGTACCTCTGGTTGCCACAGGTGGCATAGTGAACATAAACAATCTAAAAAATCTTTACTTCTTTCAGTGAGATCAAATTGATTCAGTAATTGATTATAGAAATTCCCATGCTCATCACATAGGCTATTATGAAAAGATTCATAGGGCCTTTTCCATTTACAAGGCCTTCATGTGCTCAACTCCAAAGAACTGTTGTAGGTCTTGACCAGCAAAACCACTTACAAGAAAAAAAAAACAGGAAACAGAAATAGCCGCAACAGGAAATATGGTGTTTTCTTCTGTATCGCCTTTTTTGTTGTTTTCAAAAAAAACACTGCTGATCAATGTAAAAATATCATTTTATCTCACAAAATGTACTCAGACTAATTCTGCAAGCTATTTTAAATTAGATTCCCTTTAAAAAAATAATGTGTGCATGTGTGAACAAGCATTTCAAACCACTGAAGCCTTATGAACAAAAGTGGAAGCAATATGATAATGTTATATACCAGTATAACACCAGTATACCAGTATAACACTATCCATAGCTTATATGCCAATGTTGAAAACAGTCCAATATAAAAACAATAAGGTTTTGAGTGGATTTTTTAGGGAAAATCCACTTCAAAAGTACTAAAACTAGAATAAATCCAGTTTAAACAACTCTTCATTCAGCATATGCAACACAGAATTAAGCATGCACAGAAAATCCCGTCATAAAAAGTTATGCTTCTCTTAGCTTTCAAATAACAAAGAACATGATGCCATCGGAAAACCAATTTTTTCCCCAGCAATTGCTACAGTAATCATTGCCTTTAAAATCTTCAGTGATGTCCTCTTATTTCAGGCAGGTTAAATATGCTTTCAGTGTCTAGGGAAAAACATTGCAACACACAATCAAATCTGGAGAAGTGTAAATCAGTCAAAACTTCCTTTAATTAGACTTTGAAGTTGATCTTTGAGTATTTTTTTCTTCTTCTTTGATAGTAACCAGGCTGTAAGATACTGACTTCCTCAAAGATACACACTGCATAAAGGCAAAAACAGAAAAAAGCCATGTAAATGGCTTAAGCTGACTGTTACAGGCCCGGGTGCCTATAACAGTGTGGGAACTTTTCTTTTTAAGACAAAGAAGAAATATATACAGTATGCCATTAGACTGAAAAGCGTGGCAACATGGATGTGATAAACATGCATTTGCCGGAGAAGCATTACCCCACAGACAAGCTGCATCATTTAAAGGGGTTTCTGTGGTATTTCTATTGATTTTACCGGCACTTTGAAAATTGGCGCGGCTGCAAGACTCCCATTCCTCTTTTGAGGCTTTCAGTCTCAATGTGCGGTCATTGAGATCAATGGGTTAGGGACTACATTGTTAAGAAGGGAAGAAACTGTACCACTAATTCCTTTTCGGGTGGCATCTGTGTCAGGTTAGCCTGCCAATCAAACGGTTCCCTGGCCATCATTTGGCCAATCAAACAATTACCGGGCCACCATTTGGCCAATCAAATGATTACCGGGCCACCATTTGGTCCTGCTAAGCTCTATAACTATTGACCCAAAGGAAAGCTGGACATCATCACCAACTACCCCAGTGATGTGCTGCAGAACATCATTGGTTGTTGATGCTTCATAGCTGCACAGTACAATTTAAACTAATTTTATTATTTAAGTCCAGACCCTGCAACCTTAGCTAAGATGAGCAGTTAAATTGTTTAAATGTAGACACCAAAAGTACTAGTAAACCATAATTTTATCCTTGCTAAATAAATGAAACCTTACCTGCAAGTAAACATATGCAACACAAACAAATTAATAACACGTTTTACAATAATAAATCTGTTAATTTTCAGAATATCCATTACTTGTTGATCTAATGTCTGTTGTAAATATGAAATCATCGGTATGTATTGGATTAGGCCATTTGCGACACACTATTACATAAAATCCCAGAAATATGTTTCATATAGCACCTGTCAGGATTGAACTGGGTTTCAAAACAAAAGCTGACCCCCAAAGAGAGGGAAGTTCCTGGGTCCTCGCATTTCCGGTTATGGTGAGTTTCTGTTCGCCTCTTTCACAATGACACAAACAGGCATTGGACGGCCGTCTGCCGTGGATCCAAACCTCTCACTTCTTATTCCCGATTCCTCATTTTGTCCTGCTCTATTCACTTTACGGGTGTGAGCTCTACAGGAGCCTATTGACCATTCAAGAAAAAAAATTGGTAATGGGTGGTTTTGCTTTGGCAGGTGTTAGTCACATGATTTAGTAACACAAATAAAATGAATGGATTCTGACTGATATTTTTGGGATTAAATAAGATTTTTTTTTATATTGAAACATGTTACAGCACAATATAATAATGTATTTCATACAACAAGGCAGTGATACTAGATTGATACATTTCAAATTAAATTATTTAATCGGTGAAGATAAAATCCAAGGTGTATAATAATAACGAGGCTGAGTTCTCATAGACATAGATTTTGGCAGATGCTGGTTTGACAGAATCCATGGAAATGATCTCCAGTTTGACAGACATTTTTCAGATATTGCTAATGATCACTTGTGATTAGAGCTTGAACTTGTGGCGATCCCTTAAAAAGTGAGTGGAGAGCCTTCAGAGGCTCAAATCTCCTTCATTTAAACCAAGACCTCCATTAAAGAAAGTTTTATTCAGTATCATTCCCCTGAAAACTCACACCTTGCTCAGTGGTGCAGAGACACCAGGTTAACCACATCAAAGGTGGTGTGGTGTGAGTAAACCTGTTGTTAAACAGTCTTGGCTGGCCTGCCTTGACTGAAGGTCTTTATCTACAAAAGCACGCTTCCTGCTGATATAGAGCCACTATAGCAAGCAGCAACGGTGGCTTAAGCCACCAGAAGAACCGCCAGATTTTAATACTCTCTCTATGGCTTTGCCTAGACTCTGCCACCCAAGCCTTTCCTAAATTTCCACCTTCATGAAGCAAGATGACACTATTCATGGTGCCTTCTCCAAACTTACAAAACAATCCCAGACAGGGCCGGATTTTTCAGAAATCCTTCATAATGTCACACCTATGTCAAGCTTTGGGAATAAAGTGTGTTAGGCCTCCCCCGACCCATGGTGCAGTCTGGCCTATATGGAAAACTTCCATCCAGATCATGTGACGCTGTCATGTAGTGTTGCGCAGCAGAATTACCATTAACATTGACTAGAAGATCCAGAAGTTACCTTACAAGCCCAAATGCAAAGTCAAGGCACCAACTGTTTAACCTCCAGTCAGCAGGGTACTAGTTAGCACAGCAATAAGTCCAAACACCTACCAGTTCACCAACCTTTAACTTGGGACAGAAACTGGGTCCTCAGAAAAGATATTTACCTGCATAATTAAAGGGAAATTATTCACCAAAGATTACACTTTTTAATGATTAATACTGTTATATATAGTGAAATAATTGTGGAAAAATATAGAGGAAAAATGGAGATAAGACATAAAGAACTCAAATAGTGGCCCCATCCCATACATAACAGTTGTTATGATGCTGAATATGAATCTAAATTAATTTGTTAATCTGACTGAAGGTTAATGCTTCCAGCATCAATAGGTAAGTGTTGGAGTTGGGTCAGCAGATCAGTGCCAGTTGGAGCGCCCTCCACCACGCAAGAAGTGTCACTCCAGAAGGTGCCCTCATTTGATTTCCCAATGGTGGAACAAGCTACTGAACCATGTGTTCAAAACCCATGTGTTCCATGAATTCCTCCACTTGGGCTGATGCCTCTTTACATTCCCTGAATGTTCTTATGTTACACTTGAGTAGTCTTGTTAGGTTATTGCTCTGTTTTAAGTTGTTGTGTAGTTCCTGCTACAATCCTGCTTAGACTTGTACCTGGGCATTCATTGGAAGCTCAGCCTAGCCAAACTTTGGCCTAATTGATTCCATGACAGCACATATGTTTGTAATGTCCTATTCGCCTCCCTTGTACATCGCTTTGGACCAAGGCATCTACTAAATATGTAAAATTTAAATGTAAGTTCTGAGATTTACAGTAACTGGCACACAAAATCATGTACATGTACAACTAACGAAAGCTGGAATATTTCAGCTATATACTTTTTAAAACCGAAAAAGAAAATAAAAATGTATATAATAAAAAAGTATAAAGGAAAAGGTGGAGGTGCTCGTGTGCTACAAGAAATTCCAAAGAATCTGTAAATATACAGTCACCCGGTTATTGACCTGGGTGCAAGGCAAGGGACAGTACCATGCTATGTTAGAATGCCAACAATAATACTGCTGTCCTTTTAACTAATCACTGACCTACAGCTAAGAATACAACTTCCTTCTTGAATTATTTTAAAGCACTATCTTATCATGTTTCATATACATTTTTACTTGCATCTACCTGACCACAGTAAGCTGCTTTGTGTCCTGTTTGATATGAAGTGCAATAAATGGAAAGAAAAGTGCTGTGTGTGTGAACAGAACTACATACTGCTAAAATCTACTAGAAGGAGCCACTAGGGATTTTATCACTGTACAACTGTTTTTCACTTGTACAAACTACTACTGGACAACTACTTCACTGAGACAGTGACTCACAGGAATGTCACATGGCCACACACACACACACACATAAAAAAAAGAAAAGCTGGGCTGGTCACATGCTTGCTACGAAGAAGACAGGCAATGGAGAGGGGAATTTCCATAAGTCTGCCACAATCAGAGCAACAGGGTACACAACCAAAAACACACGGCGGCAATTCTATTCTCAAAAAGAAACCAGCCCACTCGCCCGAGCGTTGAGCAAGTAAATCATGTGAAAGAAATACTAGGGGAATATAATCAGACATCAGAGCAACTTTGGACATTTGGAGGATAACTTTACATGTAACAAGAGCACAGAATGCAGAAATGTCCAGGGATGAGACATCCATCCATCCATTTTTCATGAGTACTCATGTCACAGTGGATGATGAAACAACTTCTCCTACACATATAAAAGACAATAATCTTTTTTAAAAAGCATTATCAACACCCATTATGATATCCTTATTGTGCATTTCCTTAGGTATGTCCTTCTATCACTGCGATAGCTAAACAAATAAGCAATAAATGTGAAACAATAAAGGTGCTTTATGGAAGGAGGCTGCCATTGTGTGTTTTAGAGGAATCGCTGCAGGCTTGCAGCAGTGGATGGGGGGGGGGGTGGCGGCTGTGATCTTACGGAATTTGTCACTCTTAAACATTGCTGTTGTTCTTGCTAATGTGACTTATGCAAACTGCTTTCAGTGTCCATAAGCCCTATAAAACCATTTCATGAACAGACACTGAAGACAAATATGCGCAGTGCATATATGAAATCCTATCTATGTGGCTTGTAACCTATGTGTCTTCAGCTCTTTCCCCAAAGTTCCTCTTTCTAAATCCATTGCTTAAGTACGTCTAAAGATGACTCACCTTATTTGAAACAGCCTTGTACTGGCTTAACCCCTGTGCTGTATAGGTTTAACCCATACTATTCCCAATCAGGGTGAACAGTTTCTAAAAAGCCTTAAATCTGAGTGTTAGCTTGCTGCTTCAAGCATCAACATTTCAAGGAACTTACATTTAAAGCATATTCTTTTCTTGGACTACCCATATGAGTCAAATGAATCTCTGTGTTTGGGGTGTGGAAAACGGCTTTAATCCAAATATATTTTATATCGAAGACGACTTTCCTGCAGATTAGGTGTGCATTCTCTTCCTGCCAAATCATGATCCGTGATATCAGTAACCATTAAGGGGAGTTCTATTGTGGGGATGTGTTTTAGCCCAGGAGGCCTGGGGATATTTACAATGACTTTAGGGCCTGTACTGTAGGACAAGCGGTTGCCACTTGACTATGTTTCTAAAATGCATTAACTTGTTTCCTAACTTACAAAACAAATGCTCCACCATGTGGTGGACAACAAGATTTTCTCAAACTAGATATTCCCTGGCAGAAGATTATTATACAACTATGCAAGCATCTAACATGCTAGCAATACTGCCTTCATGTGGAATTTACAGGATACTTCTGTGCCTCCTGGTCTGCAACGTCCCCTCCCAAAGTTTTGTGTTCCCCTTCTTCTCTCTTTTAATTGTGTTGTGTACTTGTTCTGTACTGAGCATTAGCACGTTCAGTATATCCTTCTGTACTTATCGGAGCTGTTTACCCGTAATAAAGGATATCTGTGCCGTTTGATCTCCAGTTTGTATCGAAGATTCCCTCCTAAGTGTTGAATTTGTGTGTTGCTGTCCGTTCGAAAAAATGCGAACCACAATGAATGGATCACAGGCCTCGTAAAGCATATATATCTGTGCCTATTTCCAATGAAAAAAGCAGTATAGCAAAAGCATGTACAGGCAGTCCTCAGGTTACCGTTCCCTAAGTCTTTAGGTAGAATTTGTAGGTAAGTCGGAACGATTTAATAATAATACTAATACTACTTATAATAATACTAATAATAACAAAAACAACAACAATAACAATAATATTGTTATTATTACAAAGTAATTACATATACAGTGCTGTACTGTACCTTGAGCAGACGAATCACTGTAGCTGCTCAATGTTTCGTGAGCATCACAAAGTAGTGTGTGTGTGTGTGTGTTTGTTATTACAAGCCATTGTATTTAACAGGATGACAGCGTTCACTGAAAGAAAAGCCCTTGTAACCGTTTAGTAAATTCAGTGTAAAAGACCCTGTCTGAGGGGATGATGAATGTTTCTTGCATCCTTGATGTGGCATGTGACTCATACTTGTAGGTCTTCTTATTGCGGAGACCGAACAATTGCTTTTCCCATTTCAGAGTTTAGTCTTACCTTCCCTTTTTCGGCAGACTTCATCACCTCATTAATTCAGTCCCTCTTCGTTTTCAGAAGGGCAGCATGGTAGCTCTGGGCAAGTCAGGGGTCTGAATCCCACCTCCACTCTTTGTGTAGAGTTTGCATATTCTCCCTGTGTCATATTGGCTTCTTTTGGGTATTCAGCTTTCCTCCTGTAGTTCAAAGACATGCAGTTAGTCCAACTGGCAACACTACATTTCCCATGGTGTGCACATACACTATACTGCAAATTCACTGTAATAGACTGGCAGCCCATCCAGAATGTTCCCCTGCCCTTGGTGACTGGGGATAGTATCCAGACCCCCCCCATCATCCTGACCGTAATAAGTGACTAAAAAGTGGATGTTATACAAAGTTATACAAAAATCTACTGACTTGTTCAGGTTGTCACAGAAGCATGTTGAGTGTTTACTTGATACATGGCATTAATATGGGAGTAGAAGAGGCGTGTAATGGTTTTTAGCTTGTGACCCTAGTCATTACCGAGCAAAGCTATTCGTTTGTTTTGGTGAGTGAGTATGAGATGCCGCAGATCATACTGTAAAATCCTACAGTGTCTAGGATTCTTTGTATATACACTACCAGCCATTAGTATTCACCACCATATACTTTTCTGCATTTTGTAGTGTTACAACCTGAATTAATTTGGATTTCATCAGAATTTAATGTCATTTATTCATTTAATTTAAAATATTGCATATTTACTTTTTCCTCTAAAACTGCTAAGCTCTGGTGCAAGCAAATGTTACATATTTACGTATAAGAATAGAGTCAACCTGGGTGCAATTAAGGTGTCCCAGAGTTTGCTGGAGAACATTTAAAAAATCGGTTATTAAAAAATCTGAGCAACCTTCAGAGCACCATTAAATCCAATATTTAAACAACTGAGTTTGGTTCAGTGGGCTGTGCCTGTGATTCGAAGGCAGCTGGGTAAAGCCTGGCTTTAGCGTGTCTATGGGCCCTTGAAAAGAGAATTTCCCCACAGGGATCAATAAAAAAGTATCAATAACTATTCATTATTATAATTAATTGTGCCTAGAGATGACCAGGCACAAAAAGTTAGTGATCACCATCAGGATGGCATTACTCAGATAAGCAACCAGGACACCAGTGGTATCTCTAAAGGAGCTGGAAGGAGCCACAGCTGAGATTCAAGAAGCTGTATATACTGGATTCTCCATAAAGTTTGTTTTATACTGGAGGAGTGGTGAAAAGGGGGGATCGGTTGCTGAAAAAAAACATAAAATGTTATAAAGAGCATATGGAAGACATAGTAAGTACATGGAAAAATGTTTTTGAAAAAATCCTGCCCACAGTGGTGGTAGGGCAAAATACAAGCAATTCTAGACCTAAGATCCAAATGTGTAAGGCTGGTACAAACTAAAATTCTGAGGAGTGTGAATACTTATGCAAGGCACACTACTTCTTATTTACCAAAATGAGTTGCTTGGGTGAAAACTGGGCAGAATGAGGAAAATGGTACAGTATGTTTATCCAATGAATAGAGAGAACTAAAACTACATCTGACCCCAGTGGAAAACAATAAAACTGGGAACAAAAGAGGTAAACAAATAATACAGTGGTCACCAATATTAGTAATTGTTTCAAGTTAAACAAGCAATTACAAAAAAGAATCAAGGCTTTGCATAATTTATGCTGTATTAAAATCAATTTTAGCTAAATTGTAATTTGTGTTTCACGTGTCTTTTAAGTAGCAAAGGCAACTACGAAGAAATACAGTCAAATGGAACCATGCAAAACACTTACCAGTTACATTTCTGAAAGAAACAAGAAGAAATGCCCATTGTACTATAAGGAATATAAATGAAAGATTTAATTTTTTTTATTAATGTTTATTTTTGGAATGACGTAGATACTTGACGTAGAAACAATATGATTGTTGTTAACACGTTTGACACTGATAAACTGAAGCAACTGACATTCTGGAGTAAGCGATGAAATTACCGAATATTGAACATAATAGAAACTAATTATCGTACATAATTACAAATTTTGCGATGCGACGTTAGAGGGGCAATGGAAAGACATATGTTTTGCCACACCTTCCTGGGTAAATTTAGGTTTTCTCCGGACATTTTGACCAAAATATTGCGGGAACAGTTACACGTTCAAAAACTGTCCGGAGGAGGGCGGTCACTACGATACAAAAATACATGCCGGACTCAGGCTACGTGACGACGCGCCTACCGGAAGTGCCCCCTTTTATTCGGCCCGGGCGACTCTAAGGAAGTTTGGTTCCTGCCGTGAGACGTGGCCTCCGGAGGAGGTGGTTCCCGTGCAGCTGCCGCATCAGCTTAGCCGCGGCGCAGCACTGAGCTGGATGGCAGGGATAGTCTGGAGCAGAAACCTCTGGATTATGAGTATGGTAAATCAGATTTTTTTCCCTATAATTGTGTTCAGGATGTTGTTATTTGAATATTTTTGGCTAAGTTAACGCATGTATTGCTCAGTAACTTTAGATGTTTGCACTGCGTTCTTGTGATACAGTCCATAGTATCTCGGGTATTTGAATTTATCGCCGATAAATAAGTTTCAGAAACTCATCGTTGTTTAGTATAATGCTTAAAATGTAACCGGTGGTACATTATAGTACGACAACTTGAAAGTTTGCAAAGTGATAATAAACCTTTTTTAAGGTAAACTCTGAGGGACATAACTTATTATAAAGCAAGACGTACGTTATTAAATATCCTGTAAAATAGAAAAAAAGTATTAATGAATGCCGAAACCGTTAATATGAATTATTCTGTACGTTATTTAACGTAGCCCGCGGCTAATTTTGAGGGTTTTTGAACTTTACGTCAACTCTATGTACAGGTGTGGCACTTTTTTGCAAACTTTGGGACTGCAGTTGTGGGCAGTTTGTACCCGATGTATTCGTCCTAAAGCAAATCGATTAATTTGTAATTTAAAAAAACACCTCTTTTAGCAACAAGTTAAGTATCAGATTTTTGTTATAGTAATTTCAAAATGTTTTTTTTTTTGTCGCAATAAATGGTAAATTAGCTTTGTTTGTCATTAGTCTTGTAGTGTACCGGTTGTACCACAACAAGAAAACGCGTCAAAGCAGAAACACTGAGGAGGCAGAGTTTGCTGAAGCTCTGTAATGTGGTGTGGGCGGACTAGTACCCTCCCGGCGCTGGGTTAGCGTCCCAGCGTGCTCTCTCAATACTCAGCATGCTACTACCGAAACACATCTACAACAAAAGGCTGTACATTTGTCAATGTGTTATGGAGAATATGAGACACTGGTGTCAAAGTGCGTCTCTCCAGGTATTCATGTTGCAGTCCCAGGGGCACTAGTGGTAAGAGTGCCTTGGCTGTTTGATAGACAAGTATTTAAACAGATCCATTCATTTTCTATACCTGCTTGTCCTATGCAGGGTGACTGTGTGGTGGAACATTAAATGTAAGAAATTGCACACATCACCATCTTTCCTTGGGGGTTGTCTGCAGAATCACACTGCAAAATTTCTCTTAAATGCTGATATTGGCAAAACGTGAGGTTGTCTATGGACCTAATTAGGCAGTAATTTACTTGAGTTGGACAGAGGTTCAGAATTGATCTGAATACAATCCTCATGTCTATGTCTTTTTAAGTTGAATCTGACTGTTATATGCTCTTCTGTGGTTGCAGTGTCCTTGTCTGCATCAGTGCTGGACATGCTGAAGGAGCCATGAAACTCCGGGCTTGGAGCCCAGCTTGGGGTATAGCTGTGTTGCTCAGCAGCACTGCCCTGTTTCTCGTTTCCACGACGGCATCTAGCCGCCGATCCAACGCCAAGAAGATGTCCCAGGCCACTGTGGTGCAGGCAGTGGCTGGAGGCCCGGGTCCCTGGTGTACCGAGGAGTTGCTGGGTCTACAGGTGCTGTTGGACCTTTTTTCCGGGGAGAGGGGAGATGCTTTTATCTGTTCCCTCATTGGATCTGTTGTGGTGGGGCTCAGTGGGATTTTCCCTTTGCTTGTCATCCCGATTGAAGCAGGAGCCACCTTAAAGACTGAAGGTAAATGATCAAGCTATGCCATGATACCACATCCAGCATGAGTCCAGATCTGGACTTTAATTTTAATCACCTCTTTCTGTGAGAAGTGGCAGGTATGTTAGAGGGGGGTCAGTGAGGCGGGAACAAACACCACTGTGAGAAAGTCCAGTTGGGTTTAGGAGCCTCATCAGTGGAAAATGGGAGGAAGATGATGGTGAGATGCAGTGGATTAGAAGGTAGCAGTGAGTGATTCTGCATGAAAATGTCAGCAAGATGAAGAAATTAACTATGTCTTTTGTTAATGATGTACTTGAACGATGAACGATAAAGTGTGTTCTTGAAGGTGGTACCACTCACTGAATGTATGAAGAGCAAAGTCCTGGACAGCATCAGTTAGTGCAAAACACTTCAGATCCTTTTGGTCACCAGGCTCACTGTGTTGCCCTGGCTTTGACCCTATTGTAAATCCCAAGAAGACCCACTGACTTGCAAAGCCTTCTCACCCACACCCACACACACTACAGCCCTCACCCAGAGGCACAGTAGATTTCTATATTGTAATAACCCAAATTCCTGACTGAAACCGTAGCTGCAGCCCCTTGATGTATCCATGTCAAAGGACAAAACCTGATTTATGTTGTCATGAACTTGGCAGAAAGCTTCAAAATCAGTTTAAAAAACGTTTGCTTATTAATTTCGGTTCTGGTACTGACAACTGCTGGCTGGAAAAAAATAAGCCTTTGAACAACATATTAGTGTCAAGAGTCTGAGGTATTTCCGTGCAGATCAGTAAATGCAAGCAAAGACCTTTAAACCCACCCCACGAAGATTTAGAAGTGAACATATGGCCATGAATAAGCTGCAGAGGAAGGGCTGCGATAACGTCTGCCAGCACATAACCGCATTGGCAGAATTTGCTCTACATCACAATTCGTGTCTCACTTTTGCATGTGATGCTGTTTTGTTTAAGCTGACAACTGACTGGTGCAGTTGTGAAACTGGATTCATTTAGGGACTGAATTTCTTGGGTGGAGTTGCTTCTGACTGTAATTGGAGTTGTTTTGTACAGTAGTGTTATGTACTCATTGGATAGTACAGGTAATTCCCAGGATAAGGACTCGTTTGTCAGCTGGGGACTGCCTGTATAAGACTGAAATTGAGCGCTGATGAACTTTTAATGCCTTGTACGTGTCCTTTGTTTTAATCAGCAGGAAGGAGGTGCTAATTATAGTAGAACCAATCAGAATGATGAAATCAGATATGATGGGTAATTGTATGCAATTGACTTGATACAATCAGGGAGTCGGAATGTATGAGACCTCACAAATCAGGATTTGACATTTTCTGGCAGAGGACCTTAAATATTTAAAGAATTTTTGACTGCATTCAGTGTTAAAAAAATATTTTTTCTAATCAAACGTGAATGTGCTTCAGCCATCTGAGCTTAGAGAATGGGTTTGAGTTTATTGGAGAACAAAATATAGATATGCAGAAACTTCCAGATAAGCTGCATTATGCAGAGCCTGTTAATATTAAACCAGGCCAACCCTGGGATCAGACAGGCAGAGGTTTGCATAGAGAGCTATCAGGCAGTTACTTTCATCCTCATCTCCCGGGATTTATTAAATTTCCTCTTCCAGCAACCTCAGCAGTTGTGAAGATCTCTGTATTGTAGGTCAATGAAGGTTTCTACATGTACAATGTGCAGGTACTGCTGCAAGTGTCTTCCCACCCCAGACAATTTGAGAGGGTGTTTCTGCACTCCTGCCGGGAGCTGTTGCCTAATGGACAAAGTACTCTCCTAGTCGCTTCCAAATTCCTCAGACGTCGGCAGTTCAGAGATAAAGCCCGAGGGCAAGTCCCAGCTGAACTGAGCTCCATACCTGAAACACATCATGAAAACCATTGTGGAAAGAAATTAAGGTGTTAAATATCAAATGTTAAGCCAACAAGAGCTACAGCTTCCTCTTTTGGGTCTGTGAACTTTATATTAGCACTAGTATTTGGTCTGTCATGTTTCTTGGTCTTTTTATTCATATTGCCATGAAGTCATAATAAAGTAACATTCGAAAAAAGCCTCACTATCAGGTGTTCTAAGATGGACAAGGACAAATTTGTCCTGTTCCTCCCAATGCCTTCTGTGTGGCCCATGCTGTTGAGCTTTAGGTTGTATGTGGTACAAACCTAGAATATATATATATATATATATATATATATATATTTTTTTTTTTTTTTCTTCTTTGTTCCCTTTTGAGGTTTGACCTTAAAATCAGGCGAAAAGCTCTTGGTGTACATCAGAAGTGCAGGGTGACGTGTTTTACGTGTTGCTATGCAGAGATGTGACTTGACCATTCTCTTAAAGATTGGATTTTTTTTTCCCCCTCAAACTTGGCGTCGCGCTTGTATTGGCATTCAAAACTATTGTGGCACCACGATGGCTGAAGATTTGTATAGTCTTGTATAGAGTTCTTTGTAGTACTTGTCCAAGTTTGACTCTGTCTTTTGCTACAGCTGGCTGCCAGAAACTAAAGCAGCTCTTGAGCTTCGCCATCGGTGGCCTGCTGGGTGATGTCTTCCTCCACCTACTGCCAGAGGCATGGGCCTACTCCTGCAGTACAGGTGAGTGGCCGTCACCTCTCTGCATCTTGATTTGGTAGATCTGCCCTAATGATTCCTTCTCATATCCTCCTTGACTCAACTTGCTGTGGCTATGCTGGTGGGAAAAAATGGCCTCGCAAAGAAAATGCCACATTTGCTCTTTCTGTGTTCTTGGTCATGGCTGTGCTCCTCTGTACTCTGTACGGTTTTAGGCTTCTAAATGAGACAAAACAGTCAATCTCATTATCTTTCAAGCTCAGGCAGTCTGTAGTTGTGTGGTTAGACTTTCACATATTTGATACTTGATCATTCCATCTATCAATCTTCTATATCCCCAGAAGGCCAGTCCTAGAGCATGTGCTTAAATTCTTCCAAACCACATTTTACTCCCCATATTACTCGGGGAAGACCCCCAGCTGATTTGGTGCTGATACTTTTGGTATTTTTACCTGCCTAGAAATGAATGGAGAAGGGAAAGTACTGAATTTTTAGTACCGAAATTACAGTACCTGCTGCAGTAGAAAAGCACCCTAAGTGGATAACAGTAGTTATTATGTAGTTAGTATGATTTGCAGGGTAGGCTAAATATGAGACTGACTTATATAGTAAATATGTGTGTGACAAACAAAGACCAATTTTTTTGTTGAACACTAAAATACTGAGAATGTGAAAACAAATGGAGTTGTAGTCCCTTGGGCTTCACCGTGCCTTTCTGGTAGATGGTGGTCATCAGCATCACAAGATCCAGGGCCTGTGGGTCATTGTGGGCATGCTCTCCTTCCTCGTGTTGGAGAAGATGTTCCCAGATGAGGAGAGTCAGGACGAGCCTTTGGTGAGTTCCACAGCACCATCCCTTAGGGTCTTGGGGACCCCACACACATGGCCTTGTATTCAATCAAATGGCACATTAACCGTCTGAAGAGCTTTTCTTTCTGAAACCCAATTCAATCTTCTCTGTGCTGCGTATTCTGTTGTCATGGTTTGTCAAGCAGAATTTTTTCCAGGTTTTTTTTTTATTCTTCTTAACTGTCCTCAGTAAGATTTTTGTGAAATTTTGCGTATTCTTTATGATATTTTACAATCCTGGGGTTAGTCATATTAACCAGCCAACCATCTTCAAAAAGTCCTGCAGGGCCACTTGGAGAGAATGAGCTCACTTAACCGGCTCATCGTCTGTCTTTTGGTGACTAATGCCACTTTAACGTGGGATATCATGAGACTGACTGAAGGCTTGTTTGGCTCTCCAGCCAGTTGTGGAAACCATCTCCTCCAGGCTTGGACTGCTGCTATTCATAGAAGGGGCCTTTTAAGATGTAAATATATATGTATGCTTAGCAGGTACTCTGAGCTGCCGTCCCGGGGGCTGCTTTGGTCCAGCCGGCCATCAGCCCGGGAGCCTTTCCTGTTTGTTGAAGCCCAGTGCAAATGCAGCATGTGTAATGAGACATGCATTAGAGGCTTGCAGTGGCATGTCTTTGCATAGCTATCTTGATCCGCCAGGCTCAGATTTATGCAGAATCTGCGTATCTCCTCTGTTTCCTTCTTTTTGTTTGGCAAAACACCTTTTCATGTGGGATTTGCACCGCGCTGATTGTTAAGTCTAGGCTCTTTGAAAGCCAAGGAGTAAAAGTTCTGCTGGGGAAACTGCTCGGTGCCAGTGTGGTTTCTGCCTGCCCCGCCAACAGGAAACCCTCATTCATAGATGGAGTCTGTTTGTGTGTGTATATATATATTTTGTACCATCCGCAGTTTCTCAAAGAAGGTTTTGTTTAAATAAACTTTAAACCCTGTTAAGTTCTGATCCAGCACGATACTATTCTTTTTTTGGGGGGGGGAGGGGGGATTTACCTCTTGATTTTAAGACTACAGTACAGTAGTCTTACAGTAGAATACTTACATCTTGCTAGATGAGGCAGAATGAACAGTACATCTTAACAGATGGTTACTCTGTTTTTGATTTTGCCAAAATAGCCACATACAGTATGGGCTAGAGCCCATTAGCCTGTCGTGTTCAGGTTTTGTCTCTTCGTTAATGGCACTCTCCTTTTACCTCACTAAACTGTATTAAGGTCATTGACTTCCTGGGATCTGAGAGCGGCGGCCTGCATAAAACGGGAAGCGCATCTCGTCCTCCCACTGTCTGCACCAGACGCTCTGGCCGGTCGGGCTGCAGACAGCTGGTGAAAACTGGGACCCAGACAGTGACTCCCGGGCTTTTTATAGCTCTCCTCGTGGGGCTGCCTCTGCTGCTCTGGGTACACTCGAGTCCATTGCTCAGGCTTTGCTGTAGTCTTATATCTGCCACTGGTGATCTAATTTCCCAGTGCGCTGTGCTTTTCAATAAGCATTTGCATTTTAATCGGCTGATGCTTTAACCCATTGTAGTACTAATCACTTGCTCCAGTGTTCATAATAAGACAACCTATTAGCACAATGACACACAAGCAGAATTTATGTAGTTGCGCAGGAAATTATACAGATATCTAGTCTGATTGTTGCCAAGTACGTGGTACAAGTGTTCCAGTCCTGGGACAAATTAGCAGCCCAACCAGGATTTAGCTCCCTGCAGAAAAATCCGAATGACTCATACAGCTGTGATTCATCCCCTAATTACCTAGGCGGCTTGTTGCTAAGGCAGATAATGAGCGGGTTAATTAGTTCTTGCCACCCTTACGTACAGCTGAAAGAGAGGATGGCCTAATAGATTTAATTTTTATTTTTTTCTTGACCACTGTTCTAACCAAAACCTCAGATAATGGTTTAATCATGACTGGTGGCTGCAAAATCCTTACTGTCAAAATGTAGCCATTCATTTCACCTTGGCAACTTCATGTACTTTTTGAATGTTTTCTGTCACTTGTAAAGGAGCAGTTCACCCCAAAACTGAAAACATGTGTTTTAGAGGGGTTTCATTGTCTATCCATCCAGGTCGTTCTGCTGGGAGTTTCCTAGTTTTGGCTATATTGGCTGTAGAAAAGTCGGTCTTCTCTCGAATATAATGAGACTGAATGGGATTCTTTCTGTGGTGTGAAAAGCGCTGGAAAATACACTTGGAAAAAATTTAACACCAATGTCTCTTAGCAGAAGTCATGCCCCAGTTACTCTAGATATTGCTGGTGTGTTTGTGCTTCTATCTTCTATACAGTGATATGATTGGTGTGTGGGGTTTTGGTAGAAGAAAATAGTTCCTACATTGAACTGCTTACTGCAAAGTCTGTGGATTAGTCCTGATTCTGGTAAGAGGGGTTCCTGTTGAATTTTAGTAATGTACTTTTTAACCAGTTTTGTCTAGTTAAAAGGTAACCATACAGTCTTTGTGACCTGCAGAATGTCTCTGTACAGGCAGGCCCCCAGGCTGAAGGCTAGCAGTTGTTTCCATGCCACTTAAGTGTTTTCCACCACACTTGGGCTAAATATAAAACCCGACAAAAAAAGATCAGGGAGGTTGCTCCCTCACGGCAGTTTGGGAAAGCTGAAGGGCAGGGCTGCCGTCACTGCTTTTCTGAATGAGCCCTTTAAGGAGGAGTGGGAGGAGCCAAGCTCTGAGCATGCGTGCCTGTTATAAATGGCATTGCGCTGTAAAAACTGACTAAAATGAATGTCGTCTGAACATTCAGTTTGCATGTTAAGAACCACTTGTAGTTTTCGCATCTATGTGGTTGACATTTGTGGATCTGGACTTATGTTGCCCAAGATGTGTGCTTTGACACAGGAGCACATCTTTTACCGTTTATGGACCTTGTGGTTTAATTTATGTACACACATTTGCAAAAGAGCAGAGTGTTTGTGGTCTCCATGACATTCATGTTAAGCAAATTTTGTGGTTTTAAAATGTAGGTGTGAGTGGCTTCTGCAGGCCTGCCGAAAGTGAAGTTGCAAAGCTGGTGAATTATTTTAAAAAATGAGTAATCACCTGGGGACAGTAGTGAGGCTGTGCGTGTCCTTCTGGAAGGAGCCCCTGTCTGACCTGTAGTGTTTGGGAATTAAGGTCATTGACCCTTAATCATGACCATTTTCACTTTTAAAGGCTGACATTTTAACTATGTGGGCCCATCATGAAAAAGCAGGTTTGCTCAAAATCTGCTGATTTGGTGTTTCGAACTTGTAGGTGCACTGTACCTGAACCAGTAAATCTGCTGGTTGAAAATGGTGTCCGTTTCTGCTGCCCAAACTCTGAGCAAGTCAGTTGTCAGCCTGAGTGGGGGTAACTATGAATTTTATAGAAGAAGTTTTTATCTGTGTAGTTATTGAGTAATTTTAGTTACACTTAATTACAGTTTAAAATGATTAGGAGTCATATCCATTAACAATGCATCAGATAGCATCAGCATCTATGAATGGATCCTGTGTGATTTTATCTTAAAATAAGATGAAGATGGCAGTCTTTGTCATTTCATATGATTTGTAGTTATATTTTATCATTTTTATTTATTTTTTATGTTTATTTAAAATGTTGCTGACCATACATAAATCCAGATGACACTGACAAAAACACCAGGAAATGTTTCTGCAAAAAATAAATGTACAGCCTTTCCCAAGAATGGTAGCAGTAATTCCCTTTTCAGTATTCCATTTGAAATACTGAATACTGAAAGTGAAAATGACAACCAAGTTAATGCCTTGTGAGTAGCTACATACCGTGTTTTCCCGAAAATAAGACGGGGTCTTTTATCAAATTTTGTTCCAAAAGACGCGGTATGGCTTATTTTTGGGAGATGTCTTATTTTCCCATGTACAGCAAACTACAGTACATTTACCGGGAATGTGAACATCTGCACGAGGGATTTGTAAACAATAAGCTTGAGACAGTTAAGATTAGTGTTGCTTTTAATGCTGGGAAAATGGCATTTGTGTATGTGCCGCAGTAGTGTGAACATCAATGAATGACATTGATAAATACATACAATAAAAGTGCCGCAGTATTCCCCAGGCCATCTCTGCTGTCTTGTAAAATCCTTGAAAATGCACCCAGCCGGCAGCAAACTGTTCGTGCGCTTAGAGAGATTTGTAGTTTTTAAACTTCAAAAATGTACGCACTAATGCCAAAAACGTAGTTGGCAATGTCCCCATAAGAGAACCGAGGTAGCGTGTCTGGATCCTTTGTCCATCTGTTCGCTGGCATCTCGTAAGGGTCGCCGGTGTCGATCGCCGGTAACTAATGGAAATACATTTGCTTGGCAGCACACTTCAGTTCCTTACGGTATGGTGTCCTCTCACTGTTCTTCATTTTCTCCATCTTCACGTTTCTTGCAGTGTGAAGATCTGGGGCGCGTTTCCCAAAAGCATAGTTGCTAACTACGATAGCGTCTTATATGGTTAGGACCATGTAACTTGGTCTAAGTATGTTAGTTGCTAATAGGAGCTTTTGGGACATGTACCCCGATTATTTGCGTTCCTCTGAATATGGTGCCGATACCCCGTGATTCAATGCGATAGTGTCGTAACTCCACAGGCCCGATCCATGGGACAGTAACTAGGGCTTATTTTTGGAGTAGGGCTTATATTACGAGCATCCTGGAAAAAAATCATATAGAAAAATCTTATTTTCAGGGTAGGTCTTATTTTAAAAAAACATAATAAAGCATACGTGGTTACCACCTCTTATGGCTGGTATAACATTCTCATTTATGATTTTCCTCTTAAATATTTATGTTCTACCATAAAACAAATTATGATTCTATAAAATGAGGGTAGTATGTTGAAGTTTGACTATAAATCGGCTTAGTTCCTTCAGTTACTCGTTTGTTGGCATCATTTATATATCGCACAGCCCCAAATCTCAAGGCCACAATGTGGTGACTGATGTAACTGATTTTTCTTTATTATGTTTATAATATGCTTATGGTTTGGAGTTATATTCTTCATTTTTTTAATGGCCTTTACAGCGCTCGGTAGTGATGCTCCGATTGATCGGCCACTGATCATGATCGGCCGATATTGGCTAAAAAATAGCTTGATCGGCAAACCCCAAAAGCGCCGATCAAAAAAGCCGATCA
>JAODKL010000009.1:2048820-2064722 GCA_026780765.1 Petrocephalus schoutedeni | reverse complement strand
AGCGTTCTCTGACGTCAAACAAAGCGGATAACCGAGCGTTCTCTGGCGTCAAACAAAGCGGATAACCGCGCGTTCTCCGACGTCAAACAAAGCGGATAACCGCGCGTTCTCTGACGTCAAACAAAGCGGATAACCGCGCGTTCTCTGATGTCAAACAAAGCGGACAACGCGCGTTCTCTGGCGTCAAACAAAGCGGACAACGCGCGTTCTCTGACGTCAAACAAAGCAGATAATGGTGCACACTCTGACGTTACAAGCCAAAAACTCTCTTCTCTGCTTACACGCTGACACTGAAAACAAAGTTTCTGAAAATCTTCACCTTGGACGTAGTTTTGTGAAAACTCCGTTCTCAGTGATCTAAAATTCCATTTGCATAAGAATGACAAGGGGAAAAAAAGATTTTTAAAAATAAGCATGTACATGTGGATAAGGCCTAACTGTAGAGGATATCTTGCCTGTATCTTGCATGTGGCTGATTCAGAGATTTTCATATCTGTCAAAGACATTTATATCTTCATAAAATGTATTGCACCATTGTTTCAACTTAAATGGTAAATGGACTGCATTTATATAGCGCTTTTTCTACTCTTACGAGTACCAAAGCGCTTTACAAATCATGCCTCACATTCACCCATACACCGGTGGTGGAGGCTGCCATGCAAGGCGCCAACCTACCCACCGGGAGCAATTTGGGGTTCAGTGTCTTGCTCAAGGACACTTTGATGGGGTCAGGAGGAACCTGGGCTCAAACCTGCAACCCTCCAGTTGCCGAATGATAGCACTACCTCCTGCGCCACCATCTTCCCCAACTTAAATAAAGATGCGGTTAAAGATTGGTAAATAATTGTAGAGTTTTAATTTATCCATCCATTTTCAAATCTCTTTGGGAGGGGCATCGAGTAATGGTATGGCTGTGTGTGTGTGTGTGTGTGTGTGTGTGGGGGGGTATACAACTATCCATTTATCTTCCAACCACTTACCAATCAGGGTTACAGAGTGGCTTGGAACACCAGACACAAGGGAGAGGTAGAGGTAGGGAGATGCCAGTCCATCAGAGGATACACACATGCACCCCAGGGAATTAATTAGCCTAACAGCATGCCTTTGGACTGCAGGAGGACATCCATGTGTCCCAGGAAGAATGTGCAAACTTTAAAACATAGGGAGGATGGATTTGAACTCCAGAGGTGTGCCACTGAGCCATCTATGGTTTATTTGTTCATTTAAAATGATTATTATACAGGTATTGCTGATGCAACATTTTCTCCCGACAACATTGGATCAAAGAATGGTTATATAGGTATTTTTCACTAATTATGCTTTTATTTTCCCACTAAACCACTCGTGTTTAACTGCATGTGTGTAATGCCCATGCTCTTTGCCTTGCCTAAATGATTCCCTGGAGGTAAGAGGGTATTGCATCATAGATCTTGCCTCACAGCGCCGGTTGCAATCAGTCAATTCAGAAAGCAACGCAGATGGTGTGAAAAGGACAGCATCTGTCCTCAAGTACCACGACAAAAGGAGGCATTAAGGACCGGCGGGCTTCTCTCGGCGGCGGCCGGCGTGTCTGTGCCTGCGATCTGTGTGAATATGTGAGCGCTGTCCTGATTTTTTTCCCGTCCCACCGCTTTCACCGCAGCCCTCTATCTGGATTCTCCAGTAAGCCAGGAAGATGGCTGCCATGAAGGTCCTAACTAGTGCCGGTCTCTTCTTGGCGCTCCTTTCGTTGGGATTGCTTGCGATTGCTATCTGCACGGACTACTGGTACGAGACGGATGCGCGCAAGCACCGGGAGAGGTGCAAGAATTACGGCAATAAAAGAAACGACCCGGGATATATATACATTTCCAGTCACAACCTTCCGCTCCGAATGCCGCAAAAGGACGGCGGCGCGAAGGGAGCAGATGCGCGTGCAGGGAGCCCGTCCCGGTATAAGAGGCACTTCTTGGCAGGTGCCTCTGCCATGGAGTCTCACTGCAGCCGGCAGTTCAACTCCACCATCTCCGGCTTGTGGAGAAAGTGCCTTCGAGAAGGATTTGATCTGGAGACTGACGATCTCGTCTATAAAGGTTGGGATAACGTTTAACCTCTTTCCCGCAAATGTAATGATGTTCTAGAAAAAAGCCATCCTGCAAATAACTATACCCACAGATGGATTTTTTTGTCATGTAGGTGTTTACATGTTACTACTGATACCAAGATTTCACCCATAATTATATCATTGGTACTGCATATATTTAAGATAGGGATGCTCATAATGCAAACATGGCTAGTAAAGCCGTTTTAGTTTGAATACATTGACTCATCTGCATATAATTTCTATAAATCATCTGTCTCAGACGCGTCTGTTACAACCAAGCTGTAACGTGCTTAATATGTTTTGATGAAAGGGGGACTGAAAGCAAGATTTTAGCATTTACCTAAATGCCTTTAGCATTGAGTTATTTTAATTTATTTCATGACTATGAGCAGGGATGAATACATAAGCGACAAACAACCGCTGCGCCCGCCAGCCTGCTGAGTTACCTGGGCGTCTGTGACCGACCGGCGCACAAAGGCAGCAGGTCGGCTGTCTGAAGCCCGGGCTCTTTACACACCACTGCTTCCAGGCAGTCAGGTGCTAGATCATTGATAACCGCCCGATAGACCTACAATAACTTCCCTAATACAGCTGAATCTGATGTTCACACTTTTTAGAAACATTCAAGTCTTATTTCTTTTGTAAATATATACATTAGCCTGATAGCCTGACAACATTAGCTCTGTTACAGTCATTAGCAACAACATAAATAGTGGCAGTTGGAAAAAGATGGCTCGGACGTTAGCAATAAAAGAAATAGTATAGTAGATGAAGGAATAACTATGAGAATAGACAATTCTTCACTCAGAATATTATCTACAATTAATATAATCACATTTTAAATATCCTTGAACTAAAACAAGAAGTAGGGTCAATTGCAAAAGACACTGTATCAGTATTTGCAGTTAGGTTTGTATAGTAATCTTTGCTTTTCCAAGCAGTACAGTAAAATTTAAATTTTGTTTCCAGTGAATTCTGTTTTGGCGTTTTCACCTGCAGAGATCTGGCCATGGCAAAGGTCCTGAATATTCATTATGGGGGTTCTGCTAGCGATCAGACAGCGAAAATGTGCAAATTCCATGGTTATGTATGAGTGTGGTGATATGGAGTCACCTGGTTGTTGAGAGCTGGCTCTTTAACAGGACCTGCTTTCACTATTAAGCACATTTGCCGGCTAGAGGCAATCATTTTTGGAAACCAGCATTTATCACCAGAGCAATATTTTAGAACATGCCAAAGGCGTCTAGGAACAAAAGAAATATTATGAAAAGGCAGGCAACACTAAAATAATATTATTTCTCACTAAAGTAAGTCATGCCTTATTCGATAGCCACTGCCCACAATAACAGGTACATTTGTTGTCCTTCAGGTAAAAAATGAAAAAAACAGAATTGACTATGAAGCATGTGAAGAAGGTATATCATTAATTATTTGACTTTGTGCCAAGCTAATGGTTAGCATTTTACCATCCATCCATCCATCCATTTTCCAACCCGCTTATCCTGTTCAGGGTCGCGGGGGGTCCGGAGCCTATCCCGGAAGCAGCATTTTACCAAATACAGTAATTTTTTCTGTACTGATGATTTTTTGTGGTAACCAGTTATCTTAGGTAAAGGGTAAGCAGCTGCCCCATTCAAGACAGGAGTTACATTTATAGATATAAGATGACATGATAATTTCAATTATAGCAACTTGTCTTTTATTTTCATTTTTAATGACACTGAGTCTATAGTGAGTTTTCAGTATAGACAAAGGTGTCCCCTGTTCCGGCTGTAATGGGCTATTCCTACTCTTAAACTTCACACTACCCAGCTTTCTTTCACATCTAGTAGTACTGGTTGTTTCACTGCCCATGTAGTGCACAGAGGAGTGTAACCGAAGATGAAAATGGCACAAAGATTCAGGACTAACACTACATCTCCTGTGTGTCTGATGCTATCACAGACCAATTGTGAAAAGACTTGGAGGGAACGCAATTTAATGAACGGATGCAAAAATTCAAGACTAACCTTCAGTCTCAGAGATGGACTAAGGCATAGGCTATCCTAGGATAGAGCCTGAGGCCACAGCAAGAAGGAGTGCTTAAACTTCTTAAATTTGGCTGCTGGTGTGATACCCCCCTCCTCTGATCAACGAATTTTACCATCAACAGTTCCACCCCCCCCCACCCGATCAATAAATGTTACCACTGACACCCCACACTCCTATTAGTAGATTATTGATGTTCCATTGTTTTTAATTCCCTCTCGTTAGTTTTTTGGCTCCAAAAAAGAACTCAGATGGCCCACTTTGAGCCCCCCTACCCCTGTCAGCCTTGGGCCACCAGAGAAGTTAATTAGTCACTAATTAATATTATGGACTCAGTAATATGCAGGGCCACCTTTTGTCTTTATACGCATTTCAGTTATTCTCCATATGCTACCGTAGATGTTTTGCACACAGTGCAGTGAGATATTATCCTTCTGGTGAGTACTGGAACCATGGACTGCATTTCACTTCATCCTGTTGTTCATGAAACCTCTTGAAATTGTGAACCAGAGTATAGGAGTATATCATTTTGGAATATGAGAACATCACAGTGGAATAGTGTTAGCAACACAGGATAAACCCAGTCCTGTTTTATGACCACAGATTCCATGACCATTATATGACTATTCAGGGCAATCATGGGATCTTGCCCCTGCCATTAACATTGTGCGTGCCATAAGTTCTGGTTTAATGAAGGTTTTTTTTAAGACTGACCTACAGCAGTGCTGATTCAGTTTTCTTTGATTTTTTGAGTGTTTCTCTGGTGTGTAGTGTTTGTGTTGTTTGTCTTGTTAAGTGTCTGTTTATTCCTGCCACTGAACTTCAAGTAGCAAACACTGTTCCTCTTTATCCGTGCAGCATCTGACCTAAGCTGTCATGATTTTTGATAAATCTCAGAAAGTCACTCCATGTTGCTTTGAAAGCTCCTGAATCATAGTGCTGATTGTCAGGTCTCTTCTACAGTTCCCACATTCTGCACATTCCTTTGTAGCTTCACTGCTATTTGCGACTTAGTTACTTCAAATGTAAAGTCTTCACGTGTCCTTTTCTGATACTGTCTGCCTCGTTTTGTGCTCTTTGCCACATGGGGTGAGCTCCGGGTCTCCATGGATGGATGGATAGTGGTCCATTGTTTGTTCAATAACTGTACAATGATGGTGCTTTCTGCAGAGAATAGAAGAGTCTACAGAGTTCATTATAAATTCACAAAGTGATTCCATTTGTTCATATAATTTATTTATGGTGTTTGACCCCCCCCCCACCAAAGGCAAATTGTACTTTGGGGTGGGGGTATAAGGTGATAGTTTGCCAGGGGGCACAGAAATTCTAGTTATGCCCCTGTATATGTATATACCCTATAGTACTTGTAATGTGTATGTATTATATATATATATATATATATATATATATATGTATTTATATATTGTAAATGCATTCATGTCCGATAAGCTTTTAAAAATGCAAGTGGAATTTTATTTCAGACACTGGCTAAAATACAAATAATAACACATTTTCACATGACTTTCTGTAGTTCTTGGTGTTGCACAACAGTGAACATATTTACATGAACATGCTGTAGATGTCACAAATGAAATTATCAGCTGCGAGTTATTACAATGTGGCAAGGAAAAATTTCTTTCAGGGAACATTTGATTGACATCCTTGTATGTTTTATGTTACAAACTTCCCTGCAGCAGCCAAATGGATTCAGGCTGTGAAAATTCAGCTTTTACGTCATTTCATTAGCAAATTGGTGCCACGTGGGATACCCACAAGAAATCTCAGTAACGCTGTTAAACTTACTTCCTTTTAATATATACATTATGGAAAACCATCCTGTCCATCCTTAAGTAATATTTCTCGTTCTTCTGTTTTATTGGGTGTCATTGTATTCTGTAATAGCTACTTTGGGTGTTTTTGACACCATGCGATGTGGCATTCTTGTTGGTGGTATCTTCCATTATCACTGTTAGTGTGATTTGTACTAAAGCTGTATTCTGATGAGGGAAAAAAAAGCAGAATAGTATTCTTGGTCCTGCTGCATAATATCATGTGGCCTTTCAGGGTTTAATTAACATCTTCCAACCTTTCCCCCATATGCATATCCGACAATTGGTCTGACAAATGTCTGACAGTTTGCGTTTTACCAATATGTACCAAGGATTGCTTGGATAAGAGGGAAAAAAAACACTTTAGCATCATGCTGACTTGCCATTATAACCAGTGGTCGAAGGTCCCCACGGATGCAAAAATGGATGGATGGATCAATTGATGGTGGTCCATTGTTTGTGCACCCCCTCTGCAATGATAGCGTCTTTTCCAGAAAATTGAGAAGTCCAGAGAGGTTGTTATAAATTCACAAAGTGGTTCCATTTGTTCATATAATTAATTTATGATGTTTGACCCCCCTCACCCGATTTGGGAAATATGTGTGAAGGTGCGGGGGGCCAGTGAGAATTTATCGAGGGAGGCTATGGCTTAGCCTTAGTTTGTTAATTAATTGCTAAGAGCGTTGCTGATATATTACTTGTGTGTGCGCATTGAACAGCAGCAGCTCAGAGCACTCAGCCTTCATAGAGAAGGTGGGTGAGGTGCTTGAAAGTCTTTGTCTGTCATGTAACCCTAGGGCCTGCAGGTTGACACCTGCGGTGAGGGAAGCTGTCAAACTGAAGAAGGAGGCCTTTAGGGCAATGTTTGCACACGGGTCTCCTGAGATGCCTGAAAGGTGCCAACGGGCTAGAAAGGCTGCAGTGATGTCAGTCATGGAGGTGAAATGGCGTGCATGGAATGGGTTTTGAGAAGCCATGGGGAGAGGGTGGCCCTAACAATGTTTTGGAAACGTTTTCCTGCTTCGGGAGTGGGAGGCAAATCCTTGCATGTTCAGGCGGGGCAGGGATTTGAGGAGATGTTGAGGAAATCGTGGTATATTGTCGAGTGGCCAGTAAAAAACTTTGAGGAGCTTGTCAACCTGGTGGATGGATACTATCTGCTAGACTCTGGTGCACCAGACGTTTCCATCATTGCAGTCCCTGTGGTGGCCACCAGAGGCTTCTGTAGTGGAGAAGTTGCAGCGATAGATATAAGTCATTCAGAGATGGATGGTTGACACGTGTCATCAATGTTGCATGGTATATCGCCTCCAGACTAGCAAAGTGGGGTGGAGGTTCCTTTTTTTAAATGGGCGGGGTGTATGCCAACTATAGGGGGATGCCAGCAGACTGCGGAAGATACTCTGCCTGATGGTAAAACCTAGGATTCAAGAGGACTCTGGCTCAGTGCTGGGGGAACTGGCCAGCTCTTTTCTCTTGCTTGCTGTGTGAATGTTTGTAGGAATATGTTAACACAGTGTACCCCCACTTTGTAGAACACATATGCACATCCCCTGACATACTGTGGAAGGTGCTGCAGGGATAATCGGTATAGAGGCTGCTACTCTGTGCTGTATGAATGCAGTAAAAATTGTGTCAGCGTCCTTGGAACAAAACTGAAGCCTTTATAGAGTGGGTGTTGGCCTCTAGCAAGAGTGCAACTTGTCTCTATTCCCATTTGTGATTTTTCATGAATAGGATATAAAGGTGGATCTCTGGCTGGAAGGCCATTTGATATGACAGACTAGGAGTGACATCCCTGCTATTCGGAGGTGTTGTGCTGTGTGCCTCGTCTGACCAGAATAGACCAGACTCATATACAGTTGCACTACTAGCATACTCTCCACTGTTTCAATGCTGAGTGTGAAGCAGTCGGGATGAGAGGCAGTGCCTTCAAATCGGAGGCAGTGGTCTTGTGTCAGAAGGGAGGGGATTGCTTCTTTCAGATGAGGGGGAAGAATCGGGGGCCTGAATTCGGGGGCCTGACCCGAAGGAGTTTGACTTTGGGGGGTACTGAATTTGCAGGGTGTAGCAGGGTAGGGGGGGGGAGGGTGTTTATTCCACCATCGTCTTCGTCCAGTGTTTTAAAAATAAGACTACAACTGTTTAGGGGGCAGTCTCACAACTAAACATAACTAAAAAAATGACTGATCCATATGATAAAATGAGCGTGTCTGATACAGCACCACAATCGTGACGGAGACCAAAGGAGAGGAGGCCATTTTGGCCCATCAAGCTCATTTGGGGAGAATTCCACTAGTAGATGTTAAAATCTTGTCTAGTTCTGATTTAAAGGAATCTAAGGTCTTATCCTGTACTACACTAGCAGGAAGACTATTCTGTACTCTAACTACACGCTGTGTAAAGAAGTTTTCTCTCAACTCCAGTCTGAAATGTTCTCCTGCTAATTTCCAACTATGGCCTTGAGTTCTCCTATTTTAACTAATATTGAAGTAGCTACTTAATTGGACGGCATCCAGACCTGTTAGAATCTTATAGACCTGGATCATGTCCCCCCTTAGTCTCCTTTGCTCGAGGCTGAACCGATTCAGTCCAGCTAACCTCTCCTCATAAGACATTCCTTTAAGCCCACGAATCATTTCTGTAGCTCTGTGTTGAGCCCTTTCTAAGGCAGCGATGTCCTTTGTAAGGTAAGGTGACCAGTACTGCACACAGATGTGCACAGGTGTGGGTGGGAGGGGGGCGTCTGCCGATATTGTGGCAATTTTCTCACTGCAAACCTTACTCTTGTTCTTCCAGGGCTGCTCCGCCGTTGCACACCAGTGAAGTACCACTACTCCTCGTCCGTCCTTCCCCGGAATCTGCCCGTGAACGTCACCAAGACGATACGGCAGGACGAGTGGCATGCCCTGCGTGAGTGAGCAGCCCGCTAGTCGGCCGGGCGCCTGGCTCGTATGTAGGAGCTGGTGCCGACTCGCCTCCGCACGCCCCCTAGAGCCGCACCCGCCGGGCACTCTCTCCCCCCGCCCCGCACGTGGGTCCCACTGGGGCTAACGTCCTGCTGTGTGTGTGACCCACGGGCAGCTCCCTTATCCGGAGGCTGAAGGCTCACAGCGCACTGCTGGCTTATACTGAATAATGACTCCACAAGTATGTAAGCACACAGAGCCCCTGAGTTACCTGTTCACTGTGCTGTACCACGCTATAGATGGATATTGGCAAGACAGAAGGGCATCTTATATCCCACTGGGGAAATTAAGGTGCAAACAGCAGCACCTTCAAAACATATATATTTGTGGTATGGATACAAAAAGACTATTTTAATTAATACATATCAATTTCAATTAGATTACAATTTATATGCATAGATTTAATTCAGTGACAGTCAAGCACTAAGCTTCAAAGTTAAAATACTGAGACATCTCTGGAAAATGGAAAATAGAGAAAATGGTAACACTTTATATTAACTACACCTTCATAATGCCTTTATAATGCATTATTAGAACAGTATGCAGTATGAAGGTACACTGATTGTTCTATGAATGCATAATGAATGCATTATGAAGGTGCACTGAATGTTTTATGACTGCATAAAGAACGTTTTTGAATGAGATGGACTCATGGAATGGTAAAACGCAGGAATCAGACCGACAGCTCTAGTGCACTGAAATATGATACATTTGGAAGCCATAATTTAAATGATTCTTTTATCATGGATATACCATATTCAGCACCTAGGTACAGTAAAGTGTTATTAACCAAATTCAGTTTTATTTCAGTCACACAGTGTAACATGCCTGCAAGCATATGAGGCCTTGTGAAAACAGGGCATGGGCCAGGTATTTGCTGTGTGATATTCCAATAAGTGAGCACACACGGACATCTTGGTCATAATTATGATGGTATGCATCAGTCCTTGAATATCGTATGAGATGGTGATGCATACCAAATTACCCAGAAACGCAGTGACATATTTAATAAAAATAATGAGTGTATCTCCATTAGGGATGGCACAGTGGCCCCTGGGTAGCAATGCTGCCTCACGCCTCCAGGGGTGGGTAGCCTCCAGGGTGGCCTGACTAGCTATAGGCAAAATAGGGAATTGCCTGGGGGCCCTGAGTTACCTGAATTCTGGAGGAAGTGAAACGACCATCACTTTTCTTGGAAGGGGCCCTCCCAAGTGAAGCTTTGCCTAGAGGCCCTGGAAAGGTAGTGCCAGCCTCACTGCACGCCTCTCAGGGACCCAGAGCAGGACCAACACTTAGGAGATGGACGACGTGTCTCAATACATTGGAGCTCCAAATCCATTTCATAGGCTTTCCCCACTCATAAAAAATGCATACTGTATAATCCATCCACCGGTTCCTGCTCTATCTATAGATTTGCTGTTAAATATAAATAAAGCCTTCCTAGCTAGATCGATAATGCTCGATATACTGATTTGGGACCTTCTGCCGGTCTTCCTCACCAGACCTGCGGAGAATGACAGCCGGCTTCATCGGCATGGCTGTCGCCATCGTCCTGTTTGGGTGGATCGTCGGAGTGCTGGGCAGCTGCCAGCAGCATGACTTAATGCAGTACGTAGCTGGACTCCTCTTCCTCATGGGAGGTAAGCGCTGCAGGCTCTCGCTTTTGGGGCGGAGGGACGCGGGGATCATATATCTCCCTGCTATCCATGTCACTTCTCTTCTTCCCCATGACCTCTCTGAGAGCCTGAATCTGGGTCTTTGTCTGTGCTGTGATGTTTACTTCATGAAAGTAGGGCACTGCTGAAGCTCTCGCCGCTTAAGTACAGCTTGGATCCATGGTCACTACACATTCGATTTGCATGTTCATACCTGAAGATATTATTTTCACATCTACTAGCCAAAAATGCATCCGTTCCTCCAGTGATCAGAGTTTTACATTTGGTGTTTTACATCTGGAATCTTAAGTGACATTACTTAGAATTAAAGATTATAATTGTGTACCATGATGATAATACCATGATTCACTTCACTGGCACATGACTGGTCACAGAAAATTAATCAACAACCAATCAGATTTGAGAATTCAACAATGCCATGGTACAAAGCAGAAAAATACAGAACTCTGCTGTCTGAGTGAACTGGAGTCAGTCTAATGATTACTTATATTTTTTTGGATTTCTGCCATTTAAGGGAACAGTCTACTGAATATACAGATAATATATTTAGCACAGTGGACAGAGATAATGGTAGCAGTTTTAAATGTAGCTAAATTAAGTATTCACCTCAACCTCAACACTGAAGTCAAATGGCTACAGTGTTAAAGAAAAATGGCAAAACTGAAAATTTAAACATACATTTTTGAGAGATCACACTGTGCTAAGCACATAATCTGAAAGCTTAAATATCACAGAGTCTTCGTGATTAAGTGGCCTCCTGTTACTATGGGAGTTTGAGTCCCTGATGCCTGGGGGTCTCCCCTTACTGCTGTCCATCTCCCAGAAGCTAAAAGACAAAGAGCAACTTCCGAATCTGACATCTGACAAGTAGCGGGAGAAACGTAGCTCAGAACGACGGCCTGGTGTGCGGCCAATCACCACGCGCCGTCATGACGATGCTGCGTCTCCCATTGGTAGCTCCGAAATGCATTGTAATCAGCTTTTTGAAGTCATTACCAGGCTAATTTTCTATTCTCAGTATGCCTCCCTTATTTGATTCACTCTCTGACACGTGCAAACTCATTTACAAGTCGGTGTATTTGCATGCCATCATAGGTTAATATGACAAACAGCAACACATCCACAGAATGACTGTTTACGGTATAAAACAGCAGGGTGACTCATATACAGTTGCACTACTCCACAATGTGTGTCCATATATTTCTAGATAATGCTCCTTACATAATTTCACTCTATTGTTTTTTCATTACACTGTTTTATAGTGTCACAGTAAAAATATCGGGTAACGCTTTACATTAACTGTTCCTTTATAATGCATTCATAATGCATTCATAAGCAAACATTATATGATAACAAATATTATAATTGTATCATAAAATGTTTGTTATTAATATATAACTATATCTACAATTTCTTGCCAAAGCAAGTTGCAATATTTCAGTTTTAAGTTTACATCTTTTAAAGCAACAACTTAAGTACTTCGGTCATGGATTTAACTGCATTTCTCCTCATAGTTCCTCACCTCAGTACTGCACTAGAGGCCATGCTGATGTAAGAATGAACTGGTGCTAACTGGGGAAAAATATGAATGACACTTTATTAGAAAACATGCATAGTCTCATATATGTTTCACATGTTTTCTCTCTGGTAGGAACATGCTGCATTATCTCCTTGTGTACCTGTGTGGCGGGAATTAACTTTGAACTGTCCCGTTACCCACGGTACATGTACGGGGTACCAGAGGACATCAGCCACGGTTACGGTTGGTCCATGTTCTGCGCCTGGGGTGGGCTGGGCCTCACCCTGCTAGCTGGATTCCTCTGTACTCTTGCACCATCTCTCAGTGGCCCCCGCACAGTGGTTCACAAGCCCAGACAGGAAAATGGCTGTGTGTGACCATCAATATAGGCTAGCTCCCAAGTAGCATGTGGGTCTGGCCCCCACCTTCCCATCCCCTAAAATACAAACAAGTTTAAATTAAAGCTGGGAGGCTAAGGTGGGCCAGATGTGCACACCTGCTGGACTCCAGAACCATTTGGACTACAGACCAACAGCACGCTGTGTGACAGGAACTGGACCAGACTGTCAGGCAGCAACTGTGTTTTGAAGAGGAATTCTCTTACAATGGTGCTCTGTATCCCTCATATGCTTTTTTTGCCTGTTGGGATTAAAAAAAAATCAAGAAAACTGTGCAAAGCAAATGAACTAAATGGAAATATTGTGGAAGCATTTGTCTGTATCTGGGTGGACTGAGTTGTGATTAATTGTTCAGACAATACAGGAAAAAAGAAAAAATAATAATTAGGCTGATATAACCCTGCAATCATTATGGAATTTTACTTTCTACAGTTATTTATTCATTTATTTTGTCTGTTTGTTTATTTATTTGTTTGTTTGTTTGCATTTATTAAAATAATTGGTTAGGAGAAACACTGAAATAAAATATGGAAATTAGAAATTGGGTTTAAAAAAAAATCTCTTAGAATCCTCCATATGTCGTTTGTTCATGTGCAGTTGTGCCTAAATGCCTTCTCTGTAGGCCTTGTATAGGAATTCCTATGGTATAAGAAGGATGGGGCCCTTGAGTCATTGGTGGTTTTATAAGATGAGCAAGGACCTTCTTTAGGTTGAAGCACAGCAGTGCGAATGTCAGTGCTGTCAGTCATGAGAAGGCCACTAATTTGAACCTATCGGTATGAACGTGGAGAGTGGAGCCATATTTAGGTATGTTTACGTGATCGTACACATTTGCCTTTTTCTGTTTACGAAGAGAATGTATCACCATGTGCTCACCCATTTCAAATATGAAACATGCCATTGTGGAGGTGAGGTCACTCAATGCCACATCCCTCACACAGAACCAGGCCCGATGCTTCACCTTTTCTTCTGAGTTTGAGGGCCAGAAGAGGGACTTTTAAAGTTACAGTATTGTAGTAAATTTTATTCAAATGACAGGCTTAAATTCAGGGAGATCTTGTAAATAAGAGTGGAGAATCCTTTTTTTTTTGCACATTATAAAGCACATTTTTCAACATTCTGCTTCAATATTTTTCAATTTCAGACCTGATGACTAGCTTAAAGGACTTTTTGAATACCTGTATAAATAGAAATAGTAAATTGTGATTTATAAAGTTTTCACTACCTATGATATTGTGTGTGACTTGTCTCCTGTAGTATGCATCACCTCGCATTCCAGCTGTAACCCAGAGAGGTTTTGGCACTAGTACCAATTGATATTATTGGACCACATTTTGAAGGGTGCCAAACGTATTCAATCAGCTTAAAACCATAAAGCCTGGGTTGCCATCAGTCTTATTTTTTCCACCAGGAGCTTGATTACGACCTAGCATTTACCTGCCTTTCACACAGCCATACCTAGTGGCACACCTGAACACAAGTAAAATAGTCTGTCTTTTGGTTTATTTATTGTGGGACAAAATGCTGTTTTCCTCATTTGCGATTGTCATGGCTGCCCATTCCTCAAATTGCGCAAAACTGTTTTGCTGGTCAAGCAAGAATGATCAGCGCACAGTCCTAAGAAAACGTGGCATATCTGAACACACCTTACGATGTGTTCAGATACATTACGATGTTGAAGTGTACAGTTATATCAGTTTTGGTTCTCTTTTGCAATGTGGGTGAACTTCTGATCCTTTTGAGAATGCTGCTGAAGGAAGGACAAAATGTCTCAAAACAGCAAAAGTTACAGATTATGATGAGATCTTATGTGGTTCCAAAAGCCTTCCGAAAGGATACAAAGAACAGCGTAAGCACCAAGACCTCCACTGGAGGGCCAAGCCCCGCATAGGGGTACCGAACCACGGCATGAGCACTGGAACTTCAATTCTCTGTGATTAATCACTGCTGTTACAGCAGGATCCCCACACCAAAAGTGCAGTGTACTGTATTGCAGACAGTTAGACTGAAAAAAAGTCGATGGTTATAATAAAATGAGTTGACTAAAAGGGTGTCATATTTGTTTACTGCCAATATATGGAACACTGGACAACAAAAAATTAAATGAGCTCAATTCAGTATAAAAGTTAGTTAAGGTGAGTTTACATTGTGAATGTGCTTTCTTCTCAGTCAGAGGGAAGAGATGTATTAATACAGGTTATATTTCTAAATATCACTTGTTTTTTCAAGTACCATCAACTTTACTTTATATTCATTTATATTGATGATATTTGCCTTGGTGAGCAAAGGCATTAACCTAGCTTGAAATCATGATGCACTCATTTTAGCGTATTTAGAATTGTGACATTTTTTTATTAAAAATTCAACTTCTATTTAAGCATTCAGTGTGTCTAGATTTGTTTTAGCTATTCAATGAGTAATCCTTACAGTTTAACACTTTATGATCAACCTCCATACGACCATAATTAAGATGCGGCTTAAAATGGTACGACCAAAGGATCCAACAAATATTAGCCTGTAACCCTGAAATTCCCAATTCTTTTTTCACCCATTTACTGTTCACATGCACAGTGCAATCCTGCCGCCTACTGGATCAGAGAGCAATATATACGCCATTGTGAATTGTATTATTGACCGAGCAGTTTCCTCAAAGCTGCTGATAGTACGAGAAATATTTGAATAAATATTTAGAAAATTTGATGCTTAATAACATCCCATATTAATTGTTAAAAGTGAATGCGATTACTGTTCATGATTTTTAGACCTGTCTCATGAAAATTATTAAGACAGCATGTTTTTGGGCTGTGGGGCGGAGTTCCCGGAAGAAACCCCCATGACGTTACGGGGAGAACATGCAAGTTCTACACAAGGAATCCTGGCGGAGACTTGAACCCAGATCTCCAAGCTGTGAGGCAACAGTGCTTAAAAAACCATGGAATATGTTTTCCATTATTATATGTTCTTTATTCCAAGTTTTTTCAACAATTGCTCTAGAATACTATCAAGGTCATAGGTTTTCCAGATCACGCAGGAAATTTATGTATAATTATGTATTTTGCGCAATTGTTTTTCAAAGCACTCAAAAATACATTAGTTAGAAAGGACAAAAGAAGGAAACTGACACGTTTATTGTCCAGGATTCATAAACTCTTGAATAAAAGTGTTGTAATAATTATTAAAACATTACAAAATGTGATTCCGATTTGTTTTTATACTATGGGTAGCCAGCAGGTGGGAGTAAAGTCTTAAAGTTTCCTGGAAAATCCATCCATTTTCCAACCCGCTTATCCGTTCAGGGTCGCGGGGGGTCCGGAGCCTATCCTGGAAGCTACGGGCACGAGGTGGGGAACAACCCAGGATGGGGGGCCAGCCCATCGCAGGGCACACTCACACACCATTC
>JAODKL010000009.1:2032739-2043544 GCA_026780765.1 Petrocephalus schoutedeni | reverse complement strand
TATCCCGGAAGCTACGGGCACGAGGCAGGGAACAACCCAGGATGGGGGGCCAGCCCATCGCAGGGCACACTCACACGTATATATTATATATTTTCTTAATATATAACAATTATATCTTTTTATAACATATCCAGTTGCTATGTACTATAATTTGCTAATTTATTTAACATGGTTTATGAAATTAACTGCAGTGTGTTTATATATGTAAGAAAGGGGTTGATAAGAATGTTTGCTTGAAGTGTGGGCCCTGGGACCACTGATAAAAACTCACCTTGTGCCATAACCCCCAAATTGATGGCCGGTTACGTCCACATTTGGACCCCTTGAACCAGGCAGGCATTCCCCCCCATTTACCATACTGCTAATCCAGGGGGTATGTTTGATTTCATGACTGGTAGGGACCAAATCAGCTCAGAATCTCCTGCCCCCCTAAACACACACAACACTCGACCCCCAAACCTACGCCCTCCCCCCTTAATGGTGTCATTCCTAATGGTTTATTTTCATAAGCGGTAGATAAGCTTCTGCTGCAGTTAGAGGTAGCTAACATTTGAAATTTTGAGTTCAGGGTTAAATCTACACAAATACTTCTTATAGTTCCCCAGGACTAAGGACTGGTAAGCTGGGACAGCGTGGAGTTGAGAGAATTCTTTCATTGTTATTTTAACTTTGACCACTGGGTGTCAGTGTTGTCTTAGGATGAATACAATTTTCTAATATTGGTGGCTAGGGCGGAGGCTCCTAAACACCTTATAGTTTCCTAAAAGAATGTAACATGCACAATTTAAATTCTGTCTGTTCTCCTGAAATGGAAAGCTGTCAACCGAAATGGCTGTGAAAACATTATAAAAGTTTGAAAGGGGCAACACTTAAAGGGTACTGTTACCAAAATTACACTAGGAAAAATGAAAAAAAAAGGCAAAGTAAAAGATTTTTCAGCTAAAAAATCAGAATAAGAATTAAAATGTTAGCAATAAATAAGGAAAAAACACAGTCTGCAAAATAAGTGTCGGGGAAATAGTGTAGGTCTGTGCGACAGTAGTAAATTATTGATAGTCAATCATGACCAGGTGCAGGCTATAATTTTGAGCATTTCACATAACATAGAAATAAGTGTTACTGATAATTCTTCTCAGATACAGAAATATATCTTGTATTACATTTTGTCTGGCGTGCTTGTAGACTGATGAGGATTTATAGATTCATAAATGTGTAAAATGTGTATTGTATTGGGATATTTAGTAGATAGGGCAACAAATGCAAAAACACTGTAACTTCAGTCAAACATAGCTTGTCAAGACAGTGAAATTAAAGGGGGATTAGCCAACGATGTGGTAAAAACTGAGACCCAGTAAAAATGCAGCAGATATAAGAAAGATAATACGAAACCTAGCACCTGTTACTTGTCAGATCAATTCCGAATCATGTCCGTGACACATAATAGAGTGATTTACGAAGAACATCCCCGTGTTTAGCTTGTACACATGATAAGTGCACACACTCCACTGCAGTGTCACATGGTGCCTCTGTGAGTTCGCCCAGAATGTCAGGCCCATAAACGTTTCACTGTCACGGTGTGAAGGATTGCCAAGAACAGTTAATCTGGGATATAGGCAGGAGACTGTGCTCTTTAGACTGTGCTCTTAAGATGGTGCCCCTAACTCCTCTAAGGAGTGTGTTGGGAGGAGATTCCACCAGGAGAACTGGAAAACCAACAAATATTTTCCAACAAAAGTCACACACTTCAAGACGCTTAAAAAAAGGTAGAGGGGGGCTGGAAAGTTTAAATTTCTCACTTATTTTTGGAATGAGGTAAAATAACCATCAGTGAACAGGCCCTTGGACACTTTAATAATGCTTTTCTTGAACCAGATTTCAAATATCCCGTCATGTAAAAGCTGAGAAAATGGAAGATTTTTGCGAAGGTGCATCAGTGATGGGGGTATTTGCATACCAAAGTGTCTGCAAAACTGATTCCAAATTCTGAGGGTTTAATTATGATATTTCTCATATATCTTGAGGCAGAGGAGATACCAAGGCTGCATATTAAAGTTGGGAGAAGCACTGAAGCACGTGAAGATGATTGCAAGGCCCACAAAGTTGGAGCAAAACCTAAAGGATGCACATGACACCAATAAGGCACAGGTCTGAAGCCAAACAAAAAATCGGGGAGTACAACGCCTGCTAAATATTCGTCTGCAGTACTGGTTTGCATAACCTTAGAATGCCATATTCCAAATAAAATACTGTGAACAATTTATCAAAAATAACAAAGGGGGAATACCCAGAAATGGAATGGGCCTGGAAAAGATGTTTGTTTTTAGCTGGATTGATGCACCCAAGCAGTCATGCTATCCATGGTGTCCCCAGCCTTGTGTTCTCTGTGGGCTCTCCATGACCTTGCATTGGATACGGGGTCATGGAAGATGGATGGAGGGATGGATGATCCACCCTCTGAATGACAGAGGAACAGGGGCCCGGCGCGGAACATTTTTGTTTGGCACACATGAAAAATTAGATTTAAAGGCCTGGTATAAAAACGCCTGGTACATTTTGTCCTTTATTGAAAGAGTAGCCATGAGCTGTCCTCTACTTGAGGGTAAATACATTTGTCTAAACTGCTTTCGCCATAATACTTGAAATTCTACCATAATTTAAAAATAAATAAAAATGTTTTCCTTTTTGCCAGTTTAAACCCTTTAAAAATGAACCATGCATGTGTATGGATTATTATGTAATATTTTGAGGGTATGTGGATGGCCTGGTGGTTGATGGATCCAGGTTTAGGGACTGAAATCCCACCTCTGCTGTGTATGAAGCATGCCGGGCACCATGCTACCTGTGAATGCTATGGAAACATCTTAAAAGATATAGTTTTCGGACTCGTTTTAGCGTGGCTTGGTACTTCAAGTCCAGGAAATATCCCAAATGTAAATCAGTGAGTGTTGTACTTATGTTCCATTTTGCACCAACTGTTATGTTTATATCTCGCTAGCATGATTACTCCTTATTTTGAAAAAGCTATTGCCTTATTTTTTTGTCTGAAGCCACTGTGCAAACCCCCAGCCATGCGAGTGCCATAGGTTAAACACATTTCACAATTAGAGGGCACACATCCATGAACCCTGCCCCACCGCCGACCCCCCCCCACCCCCAGCCCCTGTGCCCCCTCCATGCGGGCCCTGGCTTCCCCGATCTGTCTGTCCATGCTGCCAGCACCACATCCCAGCACACATCTCCGGATGCAGCCGGTGACAGCCATAGCCGCGAGGGCCGGCCCCGTGCTGCAGACAAGTCGTCAGGAGCCGGCCACGGCCAGACCTCCGAGTGACGCGTCCCCGTCACCGCGACTGTGTGCCGTTCCACGGAAGAGCATTGCGCAGAAAACTTTCCCTGACGAGGGTGACAGGCCTGGGCGCAGCTGGGCTCCAGGATGCCTTCAGAGAGGCCCAGCTGGTTGCTAATTTAAACCCCAGCTATTGCGAGCCGCCAAGGGCATGAGTCTGCATGCAGGTCCCCAGAGTGACAGGGGCGGACCTGCACCGCCGTCCAGCTTCTCTTACGTAACTGTCACACTCTCACCAACTTTCCTGGTATATTACCACTGACACGAAGGCTGCACCTGAAGCAATAATATATCTATCATAACATTCCTTCTCTGATTTATAATAGCGGTTATCTTGCTACTTTAAGGCAAATAGCAAGTTTTTTCTATACTGCTAAATGCAAACACTGACAAGGCCTGGATTGTCGCGATTATTGATTATTAGTGGTGTTATTGATTACTGTCTGTTTTTGTTTTGATTTTTTTAACACTTCAGTATCGTGATACAAAAACTTCCATCATAAATCAGTAGTATGTATATTCACCGAATTTATACTTGATTTTTTCCAAATAATGCATTCAGATAAAAAAAAAAACAACAACATTATTTCAAAAGTTACGCCAAAGTGACTGATATAAAGACGCCGCGGTCCGGGACAGCCGGCGAAATGATTTGTAGGTTTATGAAAAACATCCGTTTTAAAAAGGTTGCTCGCGGGAATGGATTTACTGCCGCCCAGGTTACTAGCCCCGCCCAGTCCCATTTACATGACCTGTTCCACTTTAGCCAAGCACCTGCATTATGGGCACCCGAGGTCCTCCGTCATTCTTTATTCCTCGGGATGCTATTATTTATGTGGCAATGAGAACCAGTTTTCAGCTGGTCCCGACCAATTCCGTGTCTGCATTTCCTTGGCAGAGGAGCTGTGTATATCATTGGTTCCCTTATCTAATTTCATTAATGTGATCTTGTGTCTATTCCATGACAGTTTAATGGCCATTATTTGTGGTTCCTTTCAAATAAAGGATCAACCGTAAATTGCACTGCACAGAAATTGAGATATAAATGCCACCCCGCATTACTATATAATATCTATTCTTTTAATTAAATGAAAGCCATTGTGGCATTTATTGGATTGCAAGTTACTTGTTAATGGCAATAAATTGCCGGGCAAAAAAAAATCATTGCTTATTTTACATCAATAATTTGTAGACCTTTGCTAATGATTATTCATTATTCTCTAGCTTTAGTGCATTAAAGCATGTTGAATATAAAAACCGGGGAGTGCCAGTTGTATTAGCCTACTGTTGTGGTCAAACATGGCACTTTACTGAATCAGCGGTAAATAGCCGTATTTGGATTTCGCTCCGTTACTGTATTGATTTTTAACGGCGCAAAAGCGGAAAGTGCGCACTGTCGCGCGCCATTCGCGGACACTTTGCGGTACGGTAATACTTTGCTGTGCCGTGCAAAGGTCAATTATAAATCCGTCTCTGTGCAAACTTAAGCTTAGCGAAAATAATTACAAAAACAGCAGCAAAAAAGTCTTTGCATGGCATTGGGTCTTTATCTATATTTCGTCGCCGTTTGCACCGAAAATGTGCGTACGCGCACCTTAAAATCGCAATCACAGGTTAAACGTTGTTAGTTTGCTGGGGATATCTTAGAAAAACGTGCCTGCGTGTTACCTCCTATAAAACAGAAAGAGAAATCTCAATCCGGGTGCTATAGTGACTCATTCAATACTGGCCAGCATTTTTATATGCCTCTTTTTTTCTGGGGGAGAAACACAGGAAGCGCATTTCTCAGGCGATCTGACATGAGATGCGCTCAGGGGGAGCGCATCAGCCGCGGCGCGGTTAATTGATATGTAGCGAAGGCGGCGGTGAGGAGCCACTCCTCCGAAAGGCGCGTCTGCTGGCCCCCAGCGCGCTGCCCGGCCGCCGCTCTCTCCGCTCCTGCTGTCAGGGGGATGGGGGAGAGGCTTTTCAGCTCCGTCTCCAGCGTCAAGCGCGCACTTCTGAGGGATAGAAGTGGAGTCATTTTAATTCACCTTACGAGGGTAAAGGAAGTCTGCAGCCCAATTTAAATACGCTGGCCCGGCTTGCATAAAATCACAATAGCGGCCGAACGCATAAAACCAATCCATCAAAAAACATCGTTTTGGCTTTCATTTGAATTAAAAGCCTTAAATGTGCCCATTGCTGTTTGAATAACCTTGAAATCGGAGTAGAGGTTAATGTACTTGGGGGCATTGAATTAAATTTGAGCAATCGGTCTTTTAAGACATTTTCATACATCTTTATGAAAGCGGGAGCTGTTTATTTCAATATGCTGGTGCTTGTAGCACTGCCTTGTCTGAACCAATGCACTGTCCGGCTTTTTCACTATGATTGATCTCATTGCATTACTGCCTCAATTTGTCTAAAGCGATACTCCCGGCTTGAATACCCGACAGTCAGTTTTTTATAAATATTTCACTTGCAAAAATCTATGAAAGTAACGGCAATGACCAAGTGCACATATGTAATATATGAGTAATGAAAGTGAACTGAATGTTAACAGTTGAGTACTGGGCACAACCTGCAACGCTTCTGCAAAGTCCGTGGTCACTTTGGGGGGGGTGGGATCAGGGTGGTGTTTCATGTTATGTCAAGGATTCAGTCACTCAGTTGCCACCAGTTTGCCAATTTTTGCAAGCATATTTCCTGTCAGACTGGCGGATGTGTCGAGTGCCCGGTCCCGTGGACGGCCGGTCGCCGACGTGGCCTCAAAGGCAGCGCGGTCTGACAGCCACGCCACACAGATGACCTCGCTCACATGGAGGCAGCTGAAAGTTTTGATAGCCACCCTGGGAGCACAGAGGCTAAAAGAGCAGTCAGCCTTTCCGAATGCATCCTCGTCTCCTCGCTCAAATCCATTTCCTGTCTGCCTGAGTCAAGGGTGAAAAGGAGAGTCTTGGGCCAATGGCGACGGGGCTTAGGAGAGGGATGATGGAATTTGATTGGGAGGACCGGTCATGTCCTGACTGGGTGACACTTGGGCTGCCCCAGGGGTTGGCTGTCCCTGCCTGGCGTGTCCGGGTGAGTCCCTGTCATCTACAGTCAAGGACTCGTAAATGGCCTTTTCGCTGCCTGGGACACGTGAGAAAATGTCTTTAGACGCAAACAGAAATGACCCATAAAAGAGCAATGTCGCTGTAGAGTGTTTCAGGCACCGTTGTGTATTTCATACACTTACATTTCAAAACCTGTATGTGTTTACTTTTACTTAAGTAAAGGATTTCAATCTGTACTTTTACTTTTACCAGAGTCTTTTTTCACACAAGTATCTGTACTTCTACTTAAGTAGAGGATGTGAGTACTTTTGACACCTCTGGACACCTCTGCCAGGAAACCTTGCGCTGGGCATTTCTACATTTCATTTAAAAATAATTTTATCTTCTATTTGCTAATTTTCTCATTTTGAAGAGCATACTTGCATTTTGAAGAGTGATACTTGCTTTTAATGAATACAATTTTGCCGTCAAAAACATATTGGTGTAAATATCACTTGTAACCCCCCTGTGGACTTGTTACCCAACTGTGTGGAAGTTGATTTTGGTAAAGATCTAATTTGTACATACATGGCGGCAGGCAAACAACATATTAAGGGTTTAATGAGGAGTCGGGCCGCAGCAGAACTTCCCATAAGGGCTCAATGAGATTTTCAGCTGATCTAAGGCATTTGATATCATCCTGGCTTGACTTTATGAAACCACTCTTTACTTTGTTTGTCAGTGTGCTTAGGGATGTTACTGATTTGAAAATTGGTAATGGCATGAGGGCACAGTGTTGGCATCATAAGGGTTTACCTGATCTCGTAAAATGGCCTTGTTTAATTGCTGATTACATGATCCTGCTGAACAATTATTGGACCTAATGACCCCAACAACATAGCTGCTACTACAAAGCCTTCTCCAAATGTAGATCCATCCAGATGTAGGAAAAAGGGTGAATGATGACTTATCAAACAATATTAGTTTTTTATTAGTCCAGCTTTACTACTCCTTGTGCCAGTTTTTGTGTCTTTGTGATTTGGCCTTGGATACAAGTTGTTTTTGGGTGACAGCACTGTCATGAATTCCAGTTCTTTGAAGCTCAAAACTAACATTTTTATTTATTTAGAAGGGGTCACATTCACTTCGGTCATAACTTTCAGGCAATGTTTGTACTTTTCTGATGGCTAGTTTATGTATTCAAGTGTTCATGTATTTCTGTAGGTGAGCTTTATCTTGCGATCACTCCTTCTCTTGGCCAGTGCAGCTTTTGTTTGACACATGCTGTCATGAATTTTGAGTCTGCCTCTCTTGAAATATTAAATAATTGAGTAGTTCTTGTTATTGATGAACCTGCAAATCGGGCCCCAAATGCTTTGCCTCTTAGGAATTTGAGTCCCCCCACAGTTTCTGAAAATTCACATATCAAAGTGCTGACTGTCAGACCTCTTTCACAGCTGACACATACCACTAGCTGGTGGCAACCCTATTATGATTCACGTTTGTAGCTGTGTTTGTAACTTTGATTTACTGACAGTCCCCGGGTAAAGAATGTCTGACTTATGGACAACTCGTACTTGGAAACGGACTGCCTATTACATTAAAATTTGGGTCATATTCCATGCTTCCTAATAACACACAATACTTTGTGATGCTCATGAACACGCTGCACGGCTTCAGCGATTCATCAGCTCAATGTACAGTATTCTGTACTGACTTGCTATTTTTCCAACTTACCTACAAATTCGACTTATAGACCGAGGTCAACAGAATTCGTTCGTAACCTGGGGACTGCCTATATTTGCCTTAAAGTTTTTTTTCAACGTGGCGTTTTTTTCATTTTATCCACCTCGCCATGGCCATTCATTGGCCTGCAGTAGAGCTTGTAGTGAACTCTGGAATAATAGTTGCGGTTTCGAGGTGGACATTATCTGCTGCATTCAGAGTGACTCCTTGATCTTGGCATCTCTCTGTTTACCTAAAGGTCACTTAAACAACTCCACTGCCTTGTCAAGACAAAGGGCTAAGCTTTTTCCCTCCATCTCACTCCCTCTCCGACACGGTCCATCCGGGATGTGTACTTTTCTCCATGCTGGTGTTGTATCAGTAGTGTATATGGTTCTAGCTCCGTTGCTGCAACAGTCTCGGTTCTTATGCATTTCCCCAGTTCGGGCTGCTACTTCTGGATGCACTGGTGACCAGGAGCATCGATGATGAGGCGTCATCTGTCAAGATGAGATTGGTGATTAACCACAAGCTACAATATAACAAAGAGCGTAAGCTGATTTTGGAGAAGTGCAGATAGAAGCATACTTAGTGCCAAATTCCACTTAGACCTGATGATGAACAAGTCTTTGGTGCAACCTGTCATCTTGGGTCTGGTCTTAAGCGAAAGTCAGATTTGTGAACGTTGTTCTAGACACCAGTATAATCCCGCATTATACAGTACCTTTAAATAACATTTGCTTTGCCTCTTTCAACACAAAAGAAACAAATCTTATTAGCCATCTGGGCTTTGTTTTTACAAGGCAATCAATATCAATAAAAAGAAATTAGATGGGTGCTTTATATATTTGACAAATAGATAATTGGCCTTACTTAACCCTGACCTTAAAATGACACTTTTCTAAATTATAATCTTCTTCAAATTATTGAAGCACTCAATTAATGAGATTAAATGGCACAGCCATGGGACAGGTTAGAAATGAGGAACGGCATCTGAAGATGCTTTTCTCTGCTCACAGCATGTGCCGGAATGTGAGACGGTGACCTGGCCGTTGGACCCCACTGCTCTCCTGGTGTCGGACCTTAATGGGCGGGATCTGCAGACATTCTGAAGCAGGTCAGCTTCAACTGGGAAGTGTATGTAGTTTTCATATACATTTTGTACCATAGTTGGGAAACTTTATTGCGTAGGATCCCTCCTCTTCTTGGCAGATTTAATCATGGTGGGGGGGGGGGGGGTCAATGCGTTTTTGCAGCATCCATGCTGAACATCATGCAGCCGCTCCGTCTCTGGGTTCGGGTTAGGATTAGTGACTTCCTACTGCTGTGACGTCATGTGCATTCTTAAGGGGGCTGGGGGGCTTTGGGCCCCCCCCCCCCAAAGGCCCCAAACCTGGCACTGGCACCAGTACACTCCTGTACATTCATAAAAGCATTCGAAGAGCCAGTTGATGTTTTAATGCAATCGTTTGTAGCCCAGCTAGAACTTTTCAGCGATACTGTTTTGTTCCCTTCCGCTAATGAGAGTGCATTGGTAATCTTCGGCTAGTGGAAAGAATAGTGTTAATACATTTATGATTAAAAGTGTCTGTTAACACAGACTTTGGGGAATTATTCGATGAGTGGGTCTGACAGATGGGAGAGAGATCCCTTATCTTCGACTCTGATCCCCCAAATCCATTTGTTTCAGTTGAGCATGCTCTCAGACATAATTAGTCTTTAACATTGTGTGCAGTTGGAAACACATGTAGCTTGTGAGGAAAACACCACATCAGGACCCTGCTCTAGCACACAAAAGCTATGAAAAGCTACCTCAGGTTTGCGGAGCAGCTTATAGCAGTAATTCGTTTTATTACATTTGTGTCTTTTTCTATATACTGTATGCACACACTTAAAAGAATTGGAAAATGTTATCATTTTATTTTGCTATTTGCTTTCTCCATGCTGTAGAATGCATTGCTGCTCACCAGCACAGTGGGAAAAAGAAGAGTGTCTTGCTGTTAAGAAATTGACTATTTGTCTCTCAGAGATAGATTCCTTACACTGGAAAATGACTGAACTCCGTTCCCAGGAGCGATCATTACTTTCAGCACCTCTGGGCATAGGCCTGGAAATAATACAATCTCAAGGGCGGTTTATTAAACCTAGGCACAGTGGGCTGGTTTTCACCCTCTAGAAGGAGACTTCCAGTGTGTCTCTCGTTGAGATGGTGGGCATTGCCACCCACTGTAGGAGAGAAGTGTGTGTGTGTGTACGTGTGTGTGTGTGCGTGTACGTGCGTGTGTATGAGTGAGATCCAAGCTACTGAGGTAAATAATAAAATAGCAGCAAACTCTAGTCCTTCCCCTGTGTGTGCAGTTTTAGCACTTTCTATCTGTGGCACCTCCCGCCTGCTGAAGACTGAGGTCATTCCTGACTGTAATTGTGGCAGAGGCAGTCGGAGGGTAGGAAAGTACAACTCATGTGGTGTCAAATGCAGGTTGTAACCTGGTCGAAGTCGGACGGGATCCACCTCAGCACGGCCTCTTAATCCTGGATTACCATCATATGGAGATGTCTCTCAGATGCTACAAAAAAGCACAGGGTCCAAAGGCTTCTTCCAGGTGTCTTGTGCGGAATGGTGAAGTGAAAATACCCAGGCAGCCTGTCGTGACACCATCATTTGTCCAATCCTGTTTTTAAGGAGTAAAACCCTGCTAGGCAACTTTATTTAGAAA